>JAQGAY010002638.1:0-10026 GCA_034698085.1 Polydesmus angustus
CTACTTATCAAAATCAAACTACGTCATAGAAAATCTGAATCCCTTATATCTTTCAATCCCCTTGGTTTTTTTTAAAACTAATTCTTTCCCCATTCCTTTTTGACTTGCTTGTTTATTGAAAAATAAATCCAGGGCCGTGTGGTAGATTTTTTCAATGTGATGCAACATGCAAGTGTTCGAAATGGCGCCCCCATCAGCTAATTTTGGCAATTTATGTAATAATGAAGCGCCGAGCTTGTGAGGCACTAATTTTTTTTGAGAAGTTTTTTGACAATTTTTTTGAAGAAAATTTTATTTTGAAAAAAACTTTTGACAAAAGTTTTTCTGTAAAATTTTTTTTGACAAAATTTTTTCTGTCAAAATTTGTTTTTGACAAAATTTTTTTTTTACATTTTTTCTGTAAAATTAGTTTTTGACAAAATTTTTTCTGACAAAATTTTTTTTTGACAAAATTTTTTCTGTCAAAATTTGTTTTTGACAAAATTTTTTCTGTAAAATTTTTTTGGAGAAAAAAATTTTTTGACAAACTTCTTTTTGAGAAAATTTTTGACAAAATTTTTTTTAAGGAAAAATTTTTTTGACAAAATTTTTTTTAATAAAAATTTTTTTTAGGAGAAATATTTTTTAAGAAAAAATTTTTTTGAGAAAATATTTTTTAAGAAAAAATTTTTTTGAGAAAATATTTTTTAAGAAAAAATTTTTTTGAGAAAATTTTTTTGAAGAAAATGTTTCTTGTAATAATTTTTTTTGAGAACATTTTTGTAAAAGCAATTGCCTCTTTGCCACTAATATCACGCCACGGCCCTGAACAAATCCGATAATTATAAGACCAGAGAAAGCATTAGCGGATTAGAAGTTTAGAATCATCTGCCACCTCATTCAACTAACTCTTCAAGTGACCAAAAAAAAAAGTAATCATCGAGTTGGTTCAACAAAAATCAGAAATCGTTAAAAGAAAAGAAAATTCGAACAAAAAAGTTGTTTTGAGTTGCTAAATTTACAAGAAAACAATAAGTTAGCAACTAAGTAGGTAGCTCTCGATCGCTTTATCTCGTCACTTGATGCATTCACCGAGACAGGTACTTCCTCTACATGCATACTTTGTCACTCGCTCGAAACATAACGCAGACCTTGAAATTATTCAGAGCCGTTGAATAAACCGATTTGTGCGTGGATTTCACCGCTAGAACATTTTGAACGTGGAATGAAAGCAGGAGAGCAGGAAAGGGGCGTTAGGTGTACCTTGTATCGTACGTGTACAACACGGGAGGATATTATGAGAGGAGACACATAACACGAACACGCGCTGAATAGCAACGAGTTCTGCGACGGAAAAGAAAATACAACTTAGAGCAGATGAATCAGATAAGGTTTTTTGGGCTTGGGTTGCATAAGTAATGCACTTTTTTCTCTCTTCATCTTCATTTCACGCTCACCTCTCCTCCTACTACTACAGTACTACGGTACTACCCAAACATTTTTATTCCAATCTCTTTACTCGTGTCTCGAAACTAGTATGAAACCGTGTCGGATGATCAAATCAAATGTGGCTGAAAAGATTTCCTGCAATCTTCAAACGTTTCCCTTTACAGCTTAGTATACACTTGTACCGCGTACAAAAAAGCTTAAGAACACCGAATGCACAAAACTACGGGTATTATCCTTTTCTCGTCCCAGCCTTCCTTCCCCCACTTACTTTACTCACTCCACTCATCCCTCTCACCCACGCGCGACAACATGAAATTTATTTTTAAATATAAATGTACTACCAGCTATAAACACGTGGAATAACATAGCGGGGAATTTCCTCAACTACGCTTTATGGGCTTTTAATGATTGCACGCGCTTTATCTAGCCCTGATCCCCTCCCTCCCTTAACACTGTCCTCAACTCCCTCGTATATCAAAAACTTGTGAATTCTGTGAATCTAACACGCACTAAAAGTCCCTGAATTCTGCCAAAAAAACATCACTTTCGCGCGTACTAAAAATAGTAATGTCATTACGTGTTTACAAAAATAAATGTAAATAAAACCTAGCACGCCTTAAAGATAAAACTCAATGTAAAAAAAAAAATCAAATAAATAAAATGTTATAAAGCAAATAAAAAAAGCCGGTTGAGTTAAAAGATATTTTCATTACTTCATGGCTTATATTTTAGAGAATAAATTTGAATAATAATTATTAACGAATACCGTAGTGTAAAAAGTATATCACGACAAATATTTTATAATTCACGTGTACGTTTTAACAAGCTAATCCTGTTCTATAATAATTCCAAAAAATATATATACAGGTATATCGGGTGTCCGAAATGTTACTGTACAACTTCGATCGGCTATTAAAAAAAACTATAAAAGATGAAAATGTAAAAATTGTGTCATTTTACAAGGAAACTCAAAAAGTTTTTTCTATAAAAAAATAATTTCTTAGTTACATTACTTCAAAAAATATAAAAAAAAGTAAAAATTCAAAAAATGACGTTTTTAGAAGATTTTTCATGCAAATATTTTTTTTTTATAGAATATTAAAAAAGATAAATTTTTAATAAATTGTTCCAAAAGTATATTGCAATATAATAATTTTTTAAAATAATTTTGTACATTTAAATTTACGCAATTCAACGCTCTCTACGCTTTAAAGTGAATGCAGTTGATCGTATTGAACGCTTATGAGCCGCACAAATCCGAATAAAATTTAGAACTAATTCTAAATTGTTCACATTTAAAACGCCTGGATCCATGTTTGACTATTTACATTATTTTTTAAATGTTGTTAGATTTTTATTTCATTGATATGACGTTGTTATCACATGGTAGTACTGCTGAAATGAGTTTCAAAAGTAACTTTTGAATTCTTATATATTTTTTAAATATTTATTAAAATAACTAAGAAATTATTTTTTTACTGAAAAAACTTTTTGAGTTTCTCTGCAAAATGGCACCATTTTTAAATTTTTATCTTTCATAGTTTTTTTTTAATAGCCGACGGAAGTTGTATAGTAACATTTCAGACACCCGGAATTATACTAATCTAAAATCTAACTCGACAGGTACAGGAGGCGAGTAGATAGAGGGATTGGGAAAAGTACTGTTGTCAATGACTGCAACCAAAAAAAAAAAAAGAGCCCAAATATAAGATAAATTATTGTTAAAAATCGAATTTTGTCAAAAAAAGAAGGGCTAAATTCCTTACTTCTCCCCAAAAATTTTATTATGTAACTAGCTATTTTTACCCACTTGGTGCCATTCAAATTTAGTACCAAAATAAACCGAATACCGGTAGTAAAAAAAGTTAATTTAGCCAAACAAATGAGGGAAGAAAAGCAAAACTTATTTATGTAAACCCGGCGCCATATACCCGACGGTAAGTTCTCCACTGGACAGGTAACGAGTTTTAATATTGCAAGGTAACATATGAATGAAAATATATTTTTAAAAAAAACAGGTTAGTAGTCGTTAACCAGGAGCATTCAACACGTTAGTAGCTCGTGTCCTCACAACCAGAAAGAAGAAAAGGGAGAAGCAAAAAAAAAAAATCCCTGTAGAAAAAGCCCTTTGAATTTTCACAACTAATTACCGCAATTAGAAGAACAAACAACGGTGCTGTGCTTTCTCTTCTCTTCCTTTGGTCGTGTTAACACACATCTACTTGACATGATGGAATGAGATTGAAATCCACTAGAGTCGAGCGACGATGAAAGGGGCCAAGAAGGTTAGTCGAGAGCGAAGATGGAGGAGGTTGCGACTGATGAGCTATTCAAGGGCCGAAAATTTTCCATTCTCCCAGTTCTCTCCCCCCAAAATCCTTTTCTTTTCTTCTCACTGGGTCTAACGGAGGAACAAAAGAATTCACCAACGATAACACCGGTGTAACAATAGTTGGCAGATGGCCCGTACGGTTGAAAAGACAAAAGAGTTGGCAAAAGTAGTGCAAATCCCTACTCGCTACTTCAAATGCTTTATTTTTATGCTAACCAAGTGCCACGACGCGGAAGTTTGAGAGAGAAGAAAACACCTTCAGAATCTTCGCCTAAGATAAATACCGTACCAGAAACTCTCAGCGCCACCTAGTAAATAACGATTGAAAACCAAAAAAAAAAAAAAAAAAGATAAAATGGCGCCAATACTAATGGATTGATGGTGACACTAAGCAAACCATTTCTCTCCATCCTCCCTGCCTCTACACGTACACCCACGGTAACTGCGACTCGGCCGAGTGATGATCGATGTAGTGGGAAATGTTATTACAGATTCAAATTCCAAACTCGAAACTTGAAGTTGTCAAAAGTGCATTTTTGTCGATCGAACACTTTCTTCACTTTGCTTTTACCTATCCAAACAGTGTCGATGCGAATAAACTCAATGGATTCAATTTATGTAAAATCACATTTTTGTGATCCAATTCGGTTAGGTAAAGAGATTTTATAATACTAAAATTAATAAATGAGCTCACCAATCTCTCCTTTTTTTAAAAAAAAAAACAAATATAAAAGAGTAATACTTTAATTTTTTCGCTAAACTAAAAGTCACGTATATTCTGCAAAATATTATTTTAAAAAAAATTTGCTACTATAGGTAGCAGTACGCTGTTACTATGTTAGCAAAAATAAAAACAAAAATTCAAAGTGGATGAACTTCAACAAAAGATTTTCATGAAACTTTTTTCGTTGAGCTGATTGAATTAGGTACGATGAATTTTAGAGATCGATATCTTAAAACAAAAATAAGAAAAAATAATAATAACCATGGAAACTGCGCAGCATTCAAAATATTTCATCCTTTCTTCTGTGGCAGCAATAATGTTGTCGAAGTTCGTAAATTTTATCTTAAAAAGCTTTTTTTATTTTTATTTTTGAACAGCAGTACGGTAGCGTTTATTTCACTGGGTATTTTTTTTTAAAAAAATAAATTCTTAACATGTATTGAAAATCGTTAAAATTCCATTCCTATCTCTCCCGGCGAATGACTTTTACGTTCGGCTATCTAGTCACGTAGTACATGCCCGTCCTTAGTCGAATCACCACCACCTGACCCACAGGAACAAAAACAGGACGAGCCACCTGTCACCTGACCGAATGCGCTGTCAATTCCAAACGAACTTCACTTGGACACAATTAAAACAAATCACAAAGCGCACAAAAACCTACTTAAAAACAAATCCGCTCTGCTCTATTTTCATGCGTTGCACACCTTTTTTCAAATACTGTAGGCTATATTGTATTGCCCATTTAATATACCGTACTGGTACTTTTAAATATTTTTTTCCAAAGCACGGCAAAGGTCTCTGAACCCCTCGATCTGGCTTCTAAGCCAACCGATTTCCTGAGTTTTTAATTCATTATCGTAATACTTGTGCAAAAAAATATAAACACATTAATTTTCTTTCAAATATTTTATCAATTAATCAATAAAATAACGCAAATCAAACTTGACCCACCTAGATGATAAAAAAAATTGTAAAGTACAGTAACGTGTGTCCTTAAAACTACGAAGCTTTTAAAAAGCGAATAAACAAGTCAAATTTTAATGAAAATGAAATAATTTTTTAATATTTCCATACAACCACACCTCCGATTTAATAATAAAAAACAATTTTTAGAATGTGACCTCTACAACTGAGTCGGCGCGTAATAATGCGCTCAGGGAAATTTGAGGAAATTTGCATTAATCCTATGGTAGATGCCGGCACGTGCCGAGATGCAGTCGGCAGGACTGGAAGTCCGCAAAAAGCTTTAGCCGTCAAAGTGAGCGCCTGAGCACGTTTACGTGTGCCGACTCAGTTGGAGAGGTCATAATCTAAAAATTGTTTTTTTATCATTAAATCGGAGGTGTTGTTGTATGTAAATATTCAAAAATTAATTCATTTTCATTAAAGTTTGACTTGTTTATCCGCTTTTTAAAAGCTTCGTAGTTTTAAGGACACACGTTATATTTTCGGGTCGAAAAACATGAAGGCCTTAGAGTCTTAGACGCTTTAGCAATATAAAAAAAAAAATACCGGTACCGTACTTCAAAAGTATTAATAATAAGTTTTTTCGAACAGTAACAGATTTAGTTTACATTTAATGGAAAATGGGCTCCTGCATTTTTAAAAACTGCGGTTGTCTTTAAAATTTCAAAAAATGTATACTGTACGTACTAACCTTTAAACACTATTTTGGAATCCAGCTGACTATAAGATCACCGAAAATCCTACCTCATTCACAACGTCAGCGTGTACTATTCCGTTCGAGGTGCAAACGATAAAATAGCAACTAGCAACATTTCCCCGGCTTTTCTAATGCCAAGGTCTAAAACTGAGCAAACGCTAATTGATCAGGCACCTGGACGCCTTCAAGTAGACCGAGTAGGCGCCGTGCGACCCATTTCTTCAGGGCCAAAAATACGTCGTCTTCCCTCGTTCAAAACCTCAAAATAATTTTTGACTAACTTTACCTTCTATCTATGTATTTTATCGTACCAATTTTTACTCCCAGCGTCATCGAGTCGAATGACTTTGATTAAAACTGGATTAGAATATTACATGGCATTTGGTAGCCTCAACACGGCTCTCGACGATAAAGGTAGAGTCATTAGAAGAGAGTGTGATGAGCCTAGACGCAGATTCACCGGGTCTTCCTTCTCCCATCGCGTTTCGACCGCCGGAAAAACAACAACAATCATAAAACATCTGACTCCCAACTCACTTCTTACCCCATCGCGTAATTAGAAGAGGATGGAGGAAAGATCATTGACGACCAGAATCTATTTTCGGTACATCGAGCTAATCCCCGGCCAATCATTTCTTCCTTAACGACTTGCTTTGTTTACAAGTTCAATATTAATCGCCTAACTAACTTAAGCCAACTCGCCAATTCCTACTGAAATAAGCTTCTCCAATGCACTTTTCTTTTTTCTTCTTTTTTCCTACACTTTTACTAAAGTAGATACTGTACTATGGTAAAAATCTAGTTATCAAGTTCTACAGCAAGCAACCGGTATAAAATGCATGTAAGCACGCTTTTCACTTTAACCTGTCAACCCCCATTACATAAATTTCCTTACAAAAAGCACCATTTATACAATAAAAAAAAAAAGTAGCGTACAGCAAGAAAATAACACAAAACACTCCAAAAAAATAAATAAAAGTATTTTTTTCGATTTTCTAAATACCGTAGATAAGCTGAACGCTAAATAAATATTCGATTTATTTTGCTTCGCCTTCATAATCCATATTATAGAATTATTAGTCCGTGCATGAAAATAATAAGAGTAGTATCGTTAGGCATGCACGAAATAGGCATTGCAACATAAGGAATGTTTCAAATACCAACCTACTGTAAGTTTATTTAAAAAAAGCTGCGATATCAAAATAAAATTAACATTTTTGAATGTACGCAATAATAGACGTTCAATAGAAATGTCAAAACTAATAAATACTAACTCTTAAATATTTGAATAACAAACAAAAAGTAATGAAATGAACGCCAGAATTAAAATTTATTATGACTTTTGCTCTCTTTGAATTAATGCAAATTTAACTTCAACTAGCACACTAAGTTTTATCGTCTTACGAGTTCTTTATTTACCTAGACCCTAATCTAACTTTAATACGAGCAAGTTAAAATCTTGCCCTGCAAACATAACGTACCGGTAGCTTTGTTTTCCAGTTACGAGTCACCATATCTCATTATAAATACAGTACAGTAAATCTAAAAACAACAGTAAACAAAAAAAATACCTCCGTTATTATTTCTAGGTCCTACTGACATTTTTATCTATTAACATAACAAACAAAAAAAAGAAGATAAAAAGAGCCGCTTTTTTAACGCAACTATAATAATTTACAAAGCGAATAACAAAACAAAACGAAAACGCGTCAATTGCGCAGCACAGAACCGCGTGGGCCAAAATGCCGGCTGCTTTAAAGTTGGCTAGGGCCTCAAGTAAAAAATTAAATATTTCGAGTTGGTAATGTAAATAAAACATCCGATCGATATTTAAAAATCGCTATGTCACCAAATAAATAAAAAAGAAAAGGCCCTATAGGTGTGTTGTTTGAGTTTTTGTATCGATCGCATCAACAGGAGAGAGAGGGTTTATTGTAAAGCAACACCACGACATCTTTTAAAGCCTACACACATGACTACAGTATTTCGACTCTTCACTCACTCACTCACTCTCCACTTTTCTTTCTTCGCTCCTACTTTTAACTAAGTGCTAGAAAAGAAAATCACTGTTGCAAACCATTTCTCTACCGATCCACACCGCCCACTCGCATCTCCACATCTTACTTTGAGTCGCCACGCAACATGCTACATGTACTTTCAATTAAAAAATAAATAAAAAAAAAAAAAACTCCAAAGCAAACAAACGATCAAATCTATTTAGAAATATATATGGTAGACACAAATAAAAATATTAAAACGGCGATCGAGTGGCGACTAAAGGTAAACACGTGAACAGATTTCACCCTCGGTTCAAATTTCTATTCAATATAATCAGCATAAAGGAAGAAAAAAAAAAATGGAAGAAAAAAAAAATGTATGAAACACGCTGTTGCCCAATTAGATACACGCATGAATAGCAAATCTAGATGTTTGTATACGCTTTTTAATGCGTGTCTACAGTTTGGTGCACAATTATCTCACTCATTAAACGATCGATTCCACGTCAACCGAAAGACGAGATACCAAATAGATAGTGAAACTTTATATCCGATCTACACAACCTCCATAAATTGAACGCGAGCCAAATTAAAATAAATATTACAACAACAACAACCAAAAAAAATGTAGATAATAAAGGTGCAAAAAACACAACTCTTTTAAAATTGGGTTAATTAAAAAAATAAAATTACCGCGGCTAAACAAAAAAATCTGAATTCGATTAGATTTTACATGGTTTTATAATTCTAAAAACAAATAAAAATGTAATTAGAATACCTAATACAGTCAGCTAAATTTAATTTTAAAAACAAATTATCGTAATTGCTTAAAAGTAATTTTACTAAATAAATATACATTCCATTATCATTTTTAAAACTTAAATCTTAATGGGAAAAAATTAAACGTTTGACATCGATTATCTATACGGTAATCGACAGAGTTAACACGATTTTTAAAAGCATATAATTTTGTTATAGGCAAAACTGATATTTCCCTTTTTCGAATAATCCTAAACGGGCAAACCCGATTTTGAATGATATGAGTTATAACTAGTTTTCTTATAATAAAAAAAAAAAAAAAAACGGGTCTATTTTATTTCAAAATTCGATAATGTCTCAATAAAATAATTTTTCAAAAACCGGTATTTTGATTTAGATCCACAAGAAACAATTTTAGTCAATTTACTAGAAATTTAGATGCACAGTTCAGGAATTATGTCTCCCATAGGAGAAGAAGAACTGGTCGCAAAGCAAACTTAAAAATGTGAACTGTTTACGTTCAAATTCTTAATGCGTACAAAATTCACCGGGGAAAAAGTGATAGTGTGCAATTTTTTTTTTCTAATCTAAGTGATGATGACGTTAAAGATAGCTGAAGCAATTAGAGAATACGTACAAGAATCTCTCGCTACGTTAGACTTTGCGGTCGATCCGATTTGACGCTCAGAGTGCCCCAGAAAGGAAGTGACGTCTGACACGTGCTTTTTAACGTAAAGATCCGATCTATAGTTCTAGATCTAAAGCAGATTTCAATAAATAGCGTCACATCGTCCCTGGATTTCGGTGGAAACACTTTTTTCTAGAACCAGATTGCTAAAAGTGGTTTCAGCCAAACGAAGTGAAAAAAAAAAAAGACTGATCACCGTATCATGATCAAATAAAACCCGGATCAAAATTTTCTCTTTAAATATCAACATTGTTTATCATTAATTTATAAATAATATATTTTTTTAGAAATGGCAATAAAAAAAAAGGATAAAAAAAACTTTTTACTTTAATTTCCTTTAATGCACAAAAAAGAAAAAAAAATAAGTATTAATTTTAATTAAAAAATTCATATCAAAAATTTTAAATTTCAAAAAATTTAAGGAAATTGGAG
>JAQGAY010002639.1:0-10022 GCA_034698085.1 Polydesmus angustus
GGGATTTGCCATTTTATGAATGAGATTTACCCTTTTTTGGATTGAGATTTACCCTTTTTTGAAAGAGATTTACCTTTTTATAAGTGAGATTTATCTTTTTATGAATGAGATTTACCCTTTTATGAGTGAAATTTAACTTCTTATAGGTATGATTTAACTTGTAATAAGTGAGTATTAAGTTTTAAAAGTTGAGATTTACCGTTTTGTAAGAAAGATTTACTCTTTGTATGTGGGATTTGCCATTTTATGAATGAGATTTACCCTTTTTTGGATTGAGATTTACCCTTTTTTGAAAGAGATTTACCTTTATATTAGTGAGATTTACTTTTATATGAGTGAGATTTACCTTTATATGAGTGAGATTTACCTTTATATGAGTGAGATTTACCTTTATATGAGTGAGATTTAACTTTTTATAAGTGACACGTTTTAATAAGTGTGATTTTAATCATTTAATTAATAATAAAATTAATATCTTTTTTTTTTGTTGTTTGTGTAGATTGCCCGCGAGGTGGAGCTGCAGAAGGTGCTGTTGCATCGTCACGTGGTTCGCTTCCGTCACTACTTCGAAGACGATCTCAACGTTTATATTATATTGGAAAACTGCTCAAGAAAAGTAAGTACCACTTCCGCTCAGCCCACTATGTTAACGCCCCGGGGCCACTTCCGCCTTTCACCTACAATCTATCGATATAATAATTATTATTATTATACAATCACTTTGTCTTTAGAGAAACACCGGATGTACTCCCTTTCTCCTCCTTCCTGTTCCTTACCTTACAATTCAATGCTAATTCTTATCCATACACTTTCATGCTAATGTTTTTCCCTATAGATTTTAAGGCACATTTTTCTATCATCAATTTTAACGTCAAATATAGGGTGTTCGTTGGATGACGTTAGTTTTGAAACACGAATAAATCAGTCGAATTTTAATGAAAATTAATTATTTTTTTAAAATTTACGTTAATGAACACCTCCCATTTAATAATAAAAAAAAACAATTTTTAGAATGTGACCTCTACAACTGAGTCGGCACGTGTAAATGCGCTCACTTTGACGGCTAAAGCTTTCGCGGACTTCCAGTCTGCACATGCCGACTGCATCTCGGCACTTGCCGGCATCTACCGTAGAAATAATGGAAATTTCCTCGAGTGCATTAACACGTGCCGACTCAGTTGTAGAGGTTATATTCCAAAAATTGTTTTTTCTTATTAAATCGGAGGTGTTAACTAATCAAAATATTAAAAAAATAATTTATTCTCATCAAAATTTGACTGATTTATTCATGTTTCAAAACTAACGTCATCCAACGAACACCCTGTATATTGCGCATTAGACGAACTTGTCTTAAAAAAAAATTGAATTTAATAGGAATTTCCGGAATTTTTATATTAAGTTCTTATAAAAAAGAAATGTATGACGTATTTTTTGTTGACCATTTCACCATCCACCCACGCGGTCAGCCTGCATCACGTGAGAATAGCCCCGGAGCGTTCGGAATATTAAAATGTAGGGTGTTTCAAAAGTTCCGTTTTGTGAGCTGAGAAAGTGGTTCTCCCGTCATCGCTCCCTGTTATTTAACCCCTGAACACGAACCTCTTTTCTCCGGTAGGAATTCGTGGTTCCTCGTATTGTGCCTCCCGTGCCTCGTGTGTAGCCGAGCATTACGCTCACCCAACCCCCTACCCTTACACCTCGCGCTAAATATAGCTTAGCAGGTTGAGAGAGTGAGAGAAGATTCCATAGAAAACGCGTTACGTCTTTTTTTTTACCTCAATTTTTTTTCCATTTATTTTTATTTTTTTAGGGTGGGTGGTTTTTTGGTGGGTGAGGTTGTGGGTGGGTGGGTGGGGGGTGAGGAGGAGGAATGAACGACCACAATGAGGCGCTTTCTATGCTTTCAATTTTCATTTGGACATTTTCGGTAAAAAGAGATAAATAAATAAAAGTTTCTGACGCTTTTAATGCTATTGCAATGGGAATTGTCAGGAACTTTGTGGATATTTTTTATTGGTTTTATTCTTTTTTTTTTTTTTTTAAAAATAGTTTTTGACGATTTTAATGCGTTTTCAATGGAAATTGTCAGGAGTTCTGTAGACAATTTGTAGTACAGTAGTTTTAAATTTTTTTGTAAAAAAAAAAAAGTTTTTGACCATTTTTAATGTAGTTTTCAAAGGGAACTGTCAGGAATTTTGTGAATGCTTTTTCGTAATTTTATTTAATTTTTTTTTTAAAATTTTAGAAACAATAATTTGGGAGACATTTTTAGAAACTTTTTTTACGAAACATTTGGAAACATTTTTAAAATGTTTTTAGAAACATTATTTTATTAAACAAAAATAAAAGTTCTTGACGATTTTAGTTCGTTTTAATTAGAAATTGTCAAGAGTTTTTGTGGACAATTTTTTTTTTTTTGGATTTTTCTACGTAAGTTATAATTTGCGAATAACCGGAAAAAGTCACTTTTAAACGAGATAAACATCCATTATCCGAACATTTTCTTCAATTGTAACTTCCGAATAACCGGATTAAAAGTTTCCATAATTCTCGAACAACCGAAAAACCCCAAAAATATCTTTTAATTGGATTTTCTGAGAGAAAAAGAGGTATGAAAAAAGTTCGCGCGTAACCGGAACTAGGTTTATTCCGGATATTGGATAATTTTCTTGGTTGTCATTATACAACACGAGAGAGGTAAATAATGTTTTAAGAGAGAGAAAAAGGAGGGGGTAAAAAAAGTGTTTGACATTGTTGCATAGAGTTTGCACGTGAAAAGTGCGGAGACTTTTTTTGTTGTTGTTTTTTTGCGTTTGTTGTTTTGGTTGGCTGAGTCGGAAGAAGAAGCGCTTATTACGCCAACAGAAGAAGAGAGGAGAAAGTGAAGGTGTTTTTGTATAAGGGGGGCAGGGGGGGGGCCAAGGGGTAACTGAACTCTACCCCCCCCCCCTCTCCCCCTGCTTATACCCCTCCCTACGACGCCCCTGCTCAATGTGGCATTGGAACGAAACACTTTCTCCTCGTTTCTACTCTATTAAATCGACGACGCCATTACATGTACTTTACATACGGCGCTCATTAGAAAGAGGCTTTTGTTTTTATGCTGTCCGCTATACAGAGGTGTTTCTTGCTCAAGTTATGGAATTTTTTTTTGTCGATTTTGGAACATTTTTTTTACATTTGAGAAAAAAGGACTAAGAAACATTTTCTGCGTGCATTTGAGAAACGTTGAAAACTATTTTGTTTACCTTTTATAAACTTTAAGAAACATTATGGAAACATTAACGAAGCATTTTGTTTACGTTATTATTGTTTTGTTTTTGGAAACTTATTGGAGCAACATTTTAGAAACTTTGTTTACTTTTTGAAAACATTTAGGGAACAGTTTCAACTTTGCGTTTACATTTTAGAAACGAGTTAAGGAAACATTTTGTTTTTGCATTTTTGGAAATTTTTAAGGAACATTTTGTTTACATTTGAGATACACTGCGTTACATTATGCAAATATTTGGGGAAACGTTAAGAAACATTTTGTTTACATTTTTTTAAAAAAAAAGAAATTTTTTTGTACCGTAAAACTTTTGTTTACATTTTAGAAGGGTTAAGAAACATTATGCAAACATTTTGGGAACATTTTGCTTTCTTTTTATAAACCTTAATAAATATTTTGTTTACTTTTTTTGGGGGGAAACAATTATAGGAACATTTTACATTTTTCGAAATAGTTGTTTACATTATTTTGAGAAACGTTTGGTAACATTATACAAACATTTTAGGAACGTTAGGAAACATTATGTAAACATTTGAGAAACGGTGGGGAACATTTTGTTTACAGTTAAGAAACATATTTTTTTTTAGAAATATTTAAGTAAAAGTTTGTTTAAATTTTAGAAGGGTTAAGTCACATTTTTTTGGGGGGCAAACAATAATGGAAACATTTAAAAAACATGTATTTTGTTTACTTTTTAAAATCATTTAAGAACAGTTTGTGTATGCAAGAAACATTTGTTTACATTTTTCGAAATATTTGTTTACATTTGAAAAACGTTTATTAACGTCAGGAAACATTACGCAAACATTTGAAAAACGTTGAGAAAGATTATGCAAACAAGTTAGAAACGTTAGGAAACATTTTGTTTACATTTGAGGAAGGAACATTTTGTTGTTGACTTTTTCGAAGCGTTTAGTATTATTGTTATGTTGACTTTTTCCGAAACAATTAGGAAACATTTTACGAGTACAAATTAGAAACATTTCCTACGAATTTTATAATGAGAAGTAATAAACAGGTTTTCGGCTAATTAATAAGACTGTTCGAGGGGTTTCATAAGGGGTGCGGGTGTTAGGGGGAATGTCTTAGCGTATTATTTAGATGTGAGAAGCGTTTAAATTTACGGAAGTTTTAAATTTTTATTGTTCTAGCAAACAAAACAAAAGAAAAAAGCAAAAAACAAATGTCAATGTTAAGTCTACGAAGCAAAATTATTTGTTTGTTTGTTTTGAATCGCAGTGACGTCATCCGCCTCGTCAAGCTCTAGATTACAGCAGCTCAGGTGTGCCAAAACACCTCTTTGTGTGTCGTTCACGCTTTCTCCTCACGACGGGTGACGTCACGTGTCACGCGCTCCCATTATTCAATTACGTCTATTTTAAGGCGCCTATTTTTTATTATTATTTATTTATTTATTTTTTGGGTCAAATTCGATCGAAAAATTTTTTTTTGTCGCCTATTAAAAACCAATACTGTATTATCTTTTTTTGGATGATTTTCAAAACGTGTTAATAAATATGAGCTTCCGTATCCATAAATTACGCATTATTTTTTTAGATCAAATGTAAATATAACATTATTAAAGTTTAATAGCTCCCATCAATAGAGTTGCAATGAATAAATAAATAAATAAAATGTTTCTAAAATCAATAAAATAAAATGTTTCTAAAATCAATAAAATAAAATGTTCTAAAATCAATATTCCCAGACTTTAAATCAAATAATTGAGTGTGGCAACACATGTCAACAAACGCAATTTTCAAAGTAAATAAACAGAAAGTTTTTCGCGATCAATCAATAATAAAATTAATGTGATTGAAATTTAAAACAATAATAATAAAAATAATTAGTATTAACGAAAATTTATGTGTTTTAACTATTTTTTTTTTGTTAACTCTGCGCATGCGTATTAAAAATGGAATTTTATTGAAAACTTTTTTTTTAAGACAGTGCAGTGGCGCTGTGTATAGTTATGGGGTGCGTGTTAAGAAACTTGTGGAGACCGGAAACGGTGTTTTCACCTGCTCATCCACTACCCCTCCCCTCTCCTAAACCCCCTTTATTTCCCCCTGTAACTCAAACTCCCCCAGCGATCTCCAGAAAAAAAGATGGAAAGGAAAGAAAACGCGGTTGAGGTTTCCGTACGAGCGCTGTTTGTGGGCTTCCGTAGAATGGCGTAGAGGGAGCTGAGGTGAGGGGTTGGTGGTTGGGTGGACGGAGTGTGGCTCGAGGCAGCCAAAGGGGTCAACAAACGGTGCTTTTACGTTCGCGAGAAGAAAGTAGAGGGCGTCTCGTAATAACGCTTTGCGTACGGTGGCTCGAGACTGCCACCTACAAATATAAGGTGTTCGTTGGATGACGTTAGTTTTGAAACAAGAATAAATCAGTCGAATTTTAATGAAAATAAATTATCTTTTTTATATTTACATTAATTAACACCTCCCATTTAATAATAACAAACAAGTTTTGGAATATGACCTCTACAACTGAGTCGGCACGGGTAAATGTGCTCACTTTGACGACTAAAGCCTGCAGCTCGGCACGTGCCGGCATCTACCGTATGATTAATGCAAATTTCCTCGAGCGCATTAACACGTGCCGACTCAGTTGTAGAGGTCATATTCTAAAAATTAGTTTTTTATTGTTAAATGGGAGGTGTTAATTAATGTGAATATAAAAAATATAATTCATTTTCAATAAAATTCGACTGATTTATTTACGTTTCAAAACTAACGTCATCCTACGAACACCCTATAGTTAAGCTGTATTTAAAACAATAATATTGGATTAGTATTGGAGTTTTCCTTTTGGCGATGTAAACAAAAATGTTTTTATACATTATTCTAGTGGACATAAACAATTGTTTGTTAAAGCCAGTTGAAACCGTTTTATTACGACGAATATTGACACGAAATTGAATACAAATCTTGAAAGATCGCTATCTTAATAATAAAAAAGCTGACCTTAATTTTATCAAACGAGTATCGCTCTCTATATGCAGGTTAGTGTCCGAGTTGCGCAGGTATTACCATAATAATATTTCGAGTCACATTTTTTAACAATAAAATTTTCGAAAAATAGAATGAAAAAAAAAAAAAAAAAAGGTTGTACAATTTAGAGGTGTCCGCTTTGGAGAGGGTGTTCGTTATCGGGCCCCGGATGCGCTCATGGGGCCCAGCGCATTTGCAATTTTATATAAAAGATGGGGTTGTTTTGTCATTTATTTTAAAGTTTTATGCTGTAAACCAGATTCCAGACCAAACACTCGCGTAAATGGAGTTTCCAGACCAAACACTCGCGCAAATGGAGTTTCCAGACATAAACACTCGCGCAAATGGAAATTCCAGACAAACACTAGCGTAAATGAAAACTCCAGACATAAACACTCGCGCAAATAGAAATTCCAGACATAAACACTCGCGTAAATAAAAACTCCAGACACAAACACTCGCGCAAATGGAGTTTCCAGACCTAAACACTCGCGTAAATGAAAACTTGAAACCTAAACACTCGCGTAAATGGAGTTTCCAGACCAAACACTCGCGCAAGTGGAGTTTCCAGACATAAACACTCGCGCAAATGGAGTTTCCAGACCAAACACTCGCGCAAATGGAAATTCCAGACAAACACTAGCGTAAATGAAAACTCCAGACATAAACACTCGCGCAAATAGAAATTCCAGACATAAACACTCGCGTAAATAAAAACTCCAGACACAAACACTCGCGCAAATGGAGTTTCCAGACCTAAACACTCGCGTAAATGAAAACTTGAAACCTAAACACTCGCGCAAATGGAGGTTTCAGGCCTAAACACTCGCGCAAATGGAGTTTCTAGACATAAACACTCGCGTAAGTGGAGTTTCCAGACAAACACTAGCGCAAATGGAGTTTCCAGACCTAAACACTCGCGTAAATGGAAATTTGAAACCTAAACACTCGCGCAAATAGAGTTTCTAGACATAAGCACTCACGCAAAGGGAAATTTCAGACATATACACTCGCGCAAATGGAGTATCCAGACCTAAACACTCGCGTAAGTGGAGTTTCCAGATATAAACACTCGCGCAAATGGAGTTTCTAGATCTAAACACTCGCGTAAGTGGAGTTTCCAGATATAAACACTCGCGCAAATGGATTTTGGGGCTCCCTCTTTTCATATTTTCCCTGGGCCCCCGCTGCACTTTTACTTTACTGTGTCCGTTATTGTTATTACAGCGACGTTGAGTGAGTTGCGCCCCCTGGAGGGACAAAAGTGAAAACGAGAACGCCCAATTTATTCCATTGTGTATCGTAGCAATAATAATAATAATTAGAACCAACGTTATTCCGACGATTCTGCGTGTAAAGCGAACGGAAATCGTCGGTGAATTAATTTCTCCAAACGAGTTTTTTTTCCCCCCTCATTTGCCCAATTACATGCCATTTGCTTAACAATTATGCAAATGACGTAGTGAGGAGATAGGGTGGTGGTGTAAGGCGATGGTGAGGGTGGGTGGGGAATGCGGTTGGCCTTAAAATGACAAAAACCGGTGAAAACAATAAAAAAAAAGCCACTTCAACCTCGAAAAGCATAAATCTCGTCGCTCCAAATTAAACGCTCTGCGCATGCGTCTTACACTTTATTATTATTAGCTAACATTTCAGGTTTTACAAATTACGTTTTTGAATTACACTCTTGATTTTGCATCTTCAAATTTTGGGTTTCAAACCTCAAATTTTAGCTTAAAAACCTCAAATTTTTGTTTTGAATCCTCAAATTTTAGCTTAAAAACCTCAAATTTTTGTTTTGATTCCTCAGATTTTCGCTTAGAATTTTCAAATTTTTCCTTTGAAACCCCAAATTTTGGTTTTGAATCCCCAAATTCCCTTTGAAACCTCCAATTTTAGCTTAAAAACCTCAAATTTTTCCTTTGAAACCTCAAATTTTAGCTTAAAAACGTCAAATTTTAGCTTAAAAACGTCAAATTTTAGCTTAAAAACGTCAAATTTTAGCTTAAAAACCTCAAATTTTTGTTTTGATTCCTCAGATTTTCGCTTAGAATTTTCAGATTTTTGCTTTGAAACTTCAAATTTTGGTTTTGAATCCTCAGATTTTCGCATTGAAACCTCAAATTTTGGTTTTTGCATCTTTAAATTTTTGCTGTGAATCTTTTTCGTATTGATTTTCCTAAATTAATTAGCACTCTCAATTTTTACTGTTTCCGGTGTTTCCTTTTTTTTTATTATTATGATTTTTAAAAAATTTTTTTTCAGTATGTTTTAATCTAACAACGCTATAATGTTGATTTTTTGTTTATCTTTTTTCAGTCTCTGGTTCACGTGATGAAGAACCGGTCTAGTTTGACGGAGCCGGAAGTGCGTTACTACATGAAGCAGCTGGTGGACGGCGTGGAGTATATTCATAAGCAGAACGTGATACACCGAGACCTGAAACTCGGAAACATGTTTCTCACCGACGACATGGTGCTCAAGGTGGGCGACTTCGGTTTAGCCACCAGGGTGGAGCAGCAAGGACCAAAAAAGACGTAAGCCAACTTCTAGTTGAAAGCCGGAGAAACATTTCAGAACAGCAAAGTCACGTTTGTTGAGGAATCATTAGAAGTTTTTGATGGAACATTTTGTATTATTTGAACTTATGTTTGAGAATGGCAGGAAACATTTTGTTTATATTTTACGTTCGGGAACATCTCAGGAACTAAGAGCAACAATAATTTATTAGCGTCAAGAAACATTTTGTTTACATTGTAGGAAAGTTAAGAAACATTATTTTACATTTCAGAAACATTAAAGAACACTACTTTTATAAACGATAAAGATCAATAATTTTTGTTTACATTCTATAAACGATAAAAAACAAGTAGATAAAAGTTTGAGGAAAGTTGTGGAACGTTTTGTTCACCATTTATTAGCGTCAAAAAACATTTTGTTTACATTTTAGGCGAGTACATTTCACATTTCAGACAGTAACGTTACAGAACATTTTAGAAACGATGGAGAACCGTTTTTGTTTGCATATTGGAAACGTAAAAACAATGAGAATAAGTTTGAGAAAAGTTGTCAAACATTTTGTTTACGTGTTGGAAAAGTTAAGGGACATTTTACACTTCAAAAATGTGAAGAAATATTTTGGTTCATTCTAAAAACTTTTTGCAACTTTCAAGAAGGGTTTTGAAACATCGTGTTCATAATATTCCAGAAACGGTATAGGAAATCAAACGTTTTGTTTACATTTTAGGAAAGTTAAAGGACATATTTTATATTCCAGAAACGTAAAAGAACATTTTAAAAACGATGAAGAACAATATTAGTTTTGTTTACATTTTATAAATATTAAGAAACAAGAAGATAAAGTTTGGGAAAGGTTTAGGAACAGTTTGGTTATGTTTTGAAAGGAACATAATTATTTTAATTTTAGTTTTGTTAAGATTGAAACTTTTTGAGGAAACATTTAATAACTTCTTGAAAGTGTTGAGCAACACTTTGTATTTTTTTTTTATTTTTTGAGACACGTTGAAAGTTTAAAAAAAAATTAATTTTATTCTGCGATAAAGCATTAACCGTTTCATATTTCAATAACAGCGTGACGCAACAAGGTGTAACATTTAAAAAAGTTGAATCATTGTTTACGTTCGGTAACTCGATTCTCTCGATTGAATTTCGATCTTTTCTCTATTTTGAAATTGTACACCTAAAAAGAGTTCGCGACTCTTTCATTGTTTCGTTTACCGTTTAATTAATTCATTTTTTTT
>JAQGAY010002640.1:0-10018 GCA_034698085.1 Polydesmus angustus
GCCGCAAGGTCATAGCCATTGCAAACTCTCAAATTTGGGCTATGCATTATAAGAATTAGTTTTCAGATTATACTAGAACGAATTTTAACTTTTAAAATTTTAGATTTTATAGGCTTAATAAGTAATACTTGACAATCTAACTTAACCAACTCAATAAATAATGAAATTATTTTGCAGAAATTTAATTTTTTACAGTTTACGATTAGTATTTATTTATTCTCGTGATTAAAATAATTAAATTATTAAAACTTAATGACAATTGGGAATGTGAAATATAACTCGAATTTAATACTTTAATTACTAGCTGCGTTATGATGTAAATAATAATTTTTTTATTATATTTATACAGTAAATATGTATTTAAATTCATTTTTTAAAAAAATATATAAATTAAAACTTACACATGGCATTATTTTCGTACAAACTCTATACTTCTTGTGCGGTAATGTATTTTATTAAGATTAAATCATTATACTACTAGCTAATGATGGCGAAAATAAATTTTAGATTATTTCTCACGTTAGGGTATTTTTGGTGCAAGCAAGATTTTTGATACACCAATTTTAAAGTCGAATTTAAATCAGATAGCTACTCGTAGAATCAATCGATCAATCTATAAGGCGATTATTTGCCCTCATCAATCATCGTAGACGTGTCTATTGTGTTGTTGTCTGACTGAATCCATGCAGCTGCATTTCTCGAGCGGGTTTCGTGTAGGATATATGGGGAATATCATTCTGGAGGGCGACACTTCTTGTTATCAAAACTTTTTTTTAGTTAATCCGATAACAAAAGGAAGAGTTTAATGATTAATGATACATTGCATAAAATATCTTGCAAAGGCAAAGGATATCACTATAACATATATCCTTGCGCAGCCTCGTTCACATTCTAATGAAATTTAAGCAAAAAGATACTGAGAGCGTGTTCGACTACTGTATCTTTGCAAAGTTACACTTCATCTATTTATTCAGCAGTCATAATAATTGGCTTATCACGAATTTATAAATTAAAGAAGCAATAGAGAATTCTTTTTTTCTTTTCTTTTTCGTTTGGCATAATTTAAAATTCTTAGTTGAAATAATTTAGTGCAATTTTATTATTTCTTGTAATTTAATTTTTTTTAAAAAATGTGTCACTTATACAGTATTATGGTACTTTTTATTATTAGATGTCGTAGTTTCCAAAATTTAAAGAGAGGTGAAATATGCAAAATCCCCGGCTCTTCAGTTACCCCGAGTGTTCCTGGAACACCAACACCTATTCGTTTGCCACATTTGCAAGGAAGTACTTTTCAGGAAGTTTTATATTACATCTACACTGGAAAAGTAAGTTTTTTAATTTATTTTTTAAAAAAAAAACATTTTTTAATATACTGTATATTTTTTTGATGAATAAATCAGATAATTTTACAAGACAGCGCAGTGTTTGAAGTGTTATCAATTTCCCAAGAATTAGGTATTGACGAGTTGCGTTTAAGTTGTGAAGATCACATTACAAATACATTATCAATTCACAATGCGTGCACCTTTTTGGCTGCAGCTGTTGATTTGCAAGAGAGAACTTCGGGTTTGTTATATTTTATTGTTGTTTTTAAATGTGTAAATGAGTTGGCGTTTACGTGATTACAGGTGCTAAAGGAAGTAGATCGTTCGTTGACCGTTGCGTGGCTTACATTGGAGAAAACGCTGTGGAATGCGTAAAAACGTCGGCATTTCTAAATCTATCGAAAGAAGCCTTAATTCGCTTAGTTTCATCCGACTTTGTAATTAATTTTCGAGGTATTTCCCCCCTTTTCGACTGTTTGCAATAAACGGCTTTGCATTTTAGCTACAAGTGGAAGAGGATGATGTTTGGCGAGCGGTGCTCGGTTGGGCAAAACATCAGGCTGGAGTCACTCAACCCACAGCGCATTGGACGGAAGAAGAAAGGATTCGCGTGTGCCAAGTACTCTCTTGCATAAACATTCACAACCATTTGCTGTAATTTCATTTAAAAATGTACCGTAATGGTTTTTTTTTATTATCTGAAAGCATTTAAGCGGAGTAATTAACCACGTGAGGCTATTGTTGATCGACAGTCAAGTGTTTGCGGAGGAAGTTGAACCTACTGGTGCCGTTCCAATGGAATTGTCATTAGAAAGGTAAACTTAATTATTTAATAAGAAAGAAATGTAAGAAATTTAAATTAATTTTTTAATAAAATGTAGATATCGTTTTGCGGCATTACCAAGAAAATTTAATCACGCTGAAGATAAACGAATGCAACCTCGAATGTCTCAAAAACTTTTTCAAGGCAGCGAAATTCTAATGCAAGACAAAGCTCAGTATCAGAGAATATTAAATGCTTGGTATGCCACTGCGTTATGAAGAAAATATTTTGCACAAATAACTATAATAAAAGTATGCACTTAATTAAGGTACGGAGAACCAAAACAAGTTTGGCGTTTAATATTTCGCGCGTCTACACATGGGTACTCCGCCGAAGCATTTCATCGCAACTGCGATGGAGTTAGTCCCACTATGGTTTTAGTATTGGTAGGTATTTGTACTAATGCACAAATAAATTGGTACTTTAGTAAATATCACGTCATTAGGGTTCGCGTGGAGAAATATGCGGTGGATGTAGTGATGTTCCCTGGGGTAAAACATCTGTCAAAGGTCGTTACGTAGCTTCGGAAAAAGCGTTTCTTTTCACGTTGGTAAACAACCAAGACACTCCACCCACCAAATTTGATGTAGTTAAGAAGATGTTTGCAATTGCACATCATTCAGAGTAACATGATTTTTTTTATGAGAAAGTTAATCAATGATCGCTTTTGTTAATTTTTTTTTGTTGTAGTTATGGACCAATGTTTGGTGCTGGAGCAGATTTATGTATTGCCAATAATTGTAACGCTAACATAGAAAGCTATTCCAATTTGCCACATTCATATGATGGAGAAGGTGCTTGTAATTCTATTTTAATGGGAGATTATAATTTTACAGTTCTCGACTATGAAGTATTTACTACTCATTGTAAGTAAATAATTTTTTTATTAATAATTACTGTATACTGTATTCCCCAATTTAAAAGACTAGTATTTTTATATACATATTTTTTTTCTTATAGCATTTCAAAATCATAATCAAAACGAAAACTAGATTTATTTGATTCAGAGGTGATGGCAAACCACTGATACTAGTGCCAACAATGTTTGACGATGTTAGAATGTTAGATTAAGGGTTATATTGTACAATAAAGCTTTTAAAAAAACAAATCTGTTGTTAGGTTCATTAATAATAATATTTTCATTCTGTTATACTGGCATCAACGGAGCTGAATTGTTTTAATACCCTAGGGTTTCGATAATCCAAGTTGGCACCGGAACTACCTCGGATTTTTTTTAAATTATTAACGTGCAGATATCCAAACCATAGAATACTGTACATGTACTTCATAAAACTGATTCATGTATAACATCTTCGCTTTAACAATAAATCATAGTTAAGTGAGTCAGGACTTAACATCAAAAAAACCAGCCAACATGTTTCACCATATCGATTGTCCCTAACGCCAATCCAACTCTGCCGTGTTAGTGATATGCAAATGCTAAACTAAATACTGTAAATAGCTATATTTATTGTTTCAATGATTTTATAGAAATTAGTTAGATTAGATTGCAAATCAGTCGTTAATAATTCAACGCCATTGAAATAGAAGTGGAGCAATTGCTTCAAAGGTGCTTAAAACCCTTTTGTGCCGTAACCTTGAAGGAATAATGAAATGCAAGGGGGGAACCAAAAATTATGGTTTAAAAAAATCAACATTAGACCTACTTATCATTTAAAAAATTTTAATGATAAAATATTAAATGCTGTAGCATAGCCGAAATATAATAATCGTTTAGTGTAACTAATGGTGCAAAACTCAAAGATTGACTAGTAAACCAGACTAGGAATTTAACCCAATAATTTCACCTCGGGTTCCTTTGAATGAACCCCGATAGGACAGCAAAAATCTAAAGAAACCCATACACTGTAGGCATTACGCAGGATACCGTAAGTTAATTTCAATAAATTTACTGAACAAAAAAAATGTTAGTACCGGAAACATGCAATTTGCATTTCATATTTTTGTTAATTTGAATAGATCATATTATCACATTACTGAAAGACTATATTATACAGGACTATCTATTTTCGCTCTAAATAAAAATATCAACTGAAAACCGCCTTGAATACATTTTGAAGGTCATAAATATTATTCTATTCAATTATGATTATTAGCTCGTAAAAGCAATTGCATTTCAAAATTTTTTTCTCCTGGTGTAAATGTAGAAAGCAGAGTAACTTCACTAGCAAAAAGTTGATCAATTGGCGTACGATTAGCAATGGTTGTATTAAAGCGACGAAATATTTCTTTCATCGTAGGATAACAGTCCAAGCATTCTAAATCTGACCGAGAATCCTCCAAAAATCTATTTAAAAAAAAGTTTATTTAAAACACCAATTAACTTTCAAGTACAAGTATTTATAATAATAATTACCTTTGCAACTCTGATTTAGTTTGTGTCACACATTCTAAACCATAAAACTCTTCCATTTCAGCAGCGTAGATGCTTTGTTGATTCGGCGAATCAAGTTGTTCATAGTCGGTCAAAACTTTTTCTAATACTGATAATGCGTAAGACTTTTCTTCTTGAATCCAACGCATTCGAAAATTTGGATGGCTGCACGAAGCCACTATTAGAGAATTATCTTTAAAACAATTTCCAAATTTCCTCTCGATGCTTTCTAAAATTATGTCGGCCAAATCCTTACAATATTCTAATAATTGGCACATATTTATTAATTTCCTTTTTAAACCGTTCACCGTAGGCAAAACGTGAGCCAGCAAAATATCATTCTCTCCATTTAAATGATTAGCTGCAACAACAAGTGGTTTAAGTACTTGCTCAAATTCTTGAAGAAATTTGATCTCTTCAGAATCTAATACTGGCATCGCCAATTCCGTGCACACTTGTTCAAGAGTACTATCTTTAATTAGTATAATAACACAATTAACCGCACGAAAATAACTGTTCCATTTTTTCGTAAACGGTAATTTTATAAATTTCTGCTCGCTTTTTTCTTCTGACTTTCTTAAAGTTAATTTTTTCCACATTTCCAAACTTTTGGTTAAGGCCGATCCGGGCAAATCGTACGTTAAAATGATATCTAAAGTAGCTTTTATATCGATTGAAGCAACAATGACTAGCGATCGCGATAGACAATGGTAATGATTTGGAAAATATAGGTGCACACTATCATTTTCATTACTCAAGGAATCGGTTGGGAGAATAGTGGCTACTTCCTGTTCCTCCGCTCCCATTTCCTCATTACTCTCATCTTCATCTTTTGGTATAATATTGAAAGACTTAGGAAAAGTCGTGATGTTAATCGTTAAACTGCCGTTTACCTATGAATTATATTCGTATAATTAAAAACAACAAATTTAACCAACATTTATAAACTGAATTAATTAACTGTTCAATTGCCGAAATTTGTTAAATCTTTACAACAGTTTCTTAATTTAATGGCATGTCCAGTCAAAATTAGCGCAAAGTTTCGTAATTTTAATTTACCAAAATTTATCAATGTACAGGCAATGTGGCCGTAAAACATTAGATTCTTCGTGAGAAGAACGAAAATGCAAATTTATTATAAAAGTATAAACTTTTTAATATAAAGTAAAAATATTCCATTTAATAAAAACTTTTCTTCCAAAATATTTTTAAAGTCTAAACCGGGCACTTGAACAGCTTTTTTTTTAATTTTAATTCAGTTTTGAATTTACTGGAGTTACTTTTTTGTGCAGTTCGTATTTGGAAAGCACGTTGCCCAAATGCTGGGCCACTTCCTCTAACGCCACCGGGCCTTTGACAGCAATACAAGCAAGAGCAACACTTTTCCTCGTCAGGGAAGTGGTTAACCAGTGAGCTGTTACCACAATAACGCTCTTTTCTGAATTCCATACATCGGCAGTGATACAGACGTATGGAGTTGCCGCTAACTCCTCGCTGATTTCAACGATCATCATCTCGTATCGGTTCATAATTCGGTCGAGGATATTATAAACATTAATGCTAAGCATAGCACTATTCAATGAAGTTGAACAAACTTCGAGAAGATAAACAAAACTTGGATCATTAACAACACCTACAGGCTGCATCGTGTTTATTATAAAAGTGGTTACGGCATCTAATAATAAATGTGATGATTGGTTGGGAAATGTTTCGGTTAATTGTGGCAATTGCTTTTTAACTCTGGAAAATGCACTCGACCCAGATTGATGGTGGTTCGGTGTCTTAGATAATTTAGCCGTTGCTTTTGTAGGACACAAATTAGCTCTGCGAGTTGCTTTTTCATCGTCAATTTCATTCAAAGCAGATGGATGCTTTCGCTAAGAAAAACAAATAACTTATATAAATTCAATTTATTTCTTCAGTAGTACTATTTTTTTTTTTTTTTTTGGCAGACAAAGTATGTAAACCTTGAGATGTTTTCTTAAATTTGAAGTGGTTCCTGCTGTAAACTGTATAAGATTCGTAGTTGTACACAAAAGACATCTGGCTGCCGCTTGATTTCCGAGATGTATTTCTTCCGTTCCAATTTCATTTGTACCAGGAACTAGTAGGAAGTATTTGCTATATAATGAGCTCAGCTGATAGCTTTTCGTAGAAGATTTTTTGGTACTTATTTGTGACGTATTCCCTAAACATTTGAAATTAATTTGTTTTTATTATTAAATAATAGTTCAATCATTAATCAATACGTGCCACTATAGTGATATTAATTAGGAGGTTTTAAATTTGGTGCCAATTACAAATAAAAGTACTGTACATGATTGTACTCACTTTTTGAAGAAACCGATTCCACTACGACTTCCATTACGATGACTATGGCATGATGTCAAAAACATATATTAGCGACATAAGAGCAAACTACTAATACGTAATGTAAATCGTTTTAAATTTAAGAAACTTCAGTGAATGCAAATAATAAACAGATATAGATTTATGTTTTATAAATTTAAAATGTGACAAACAATTAATAACGTGGTTATAATTTTTATGCAAACAACAGTAATTTTTCCAATGGAATGCCATACTTGACTTGTAAAATTAATCCAAAAATGGCTGTCGTCGTGTCAGGTGCGGAAGAAAGCCGACTTTTTGAGAAAGATAAACCTCAATCAATTAATCCCTTAGCAAAAAAGTTAAACAGAATATTAGAAGCAAGATTTGAAAATGACAAGGTTGGTTGGTAGTATAAAGAAAATGCATGCCATTATTATTAATGTTGTTTTGACAGGATACAATGGAAGCTCTGAAAGCTCTGTCGACATATTTTCCAGAAAATAATTTACGAACGCGAAGAAATTTGAGAAGTGACATTGAAAGAAGAAGTTTAATTAACAATGAAGAATTTTTGCAGAGTTTTAAGCAAGTAAACGACGTAAGTAGGCTAATTATTATATTAGTTAAATGATACGAAGATAATATTTTAAAATGTCAACAATCGTTTAAATTTAAAAGTTTAAATATTTCACAGAGCTTGCAGAGTATTTATGAAAATGTATTGGCAATGAACGACACTTGTCAAGTTATGACAGACAGGTTAAAGACTGTGAGAACGCAAACTAATGAATTAATAGTTCGTACGACCAAATTACAATCGCAAAGGTGATGAAAATTAGTTTGATTTTTAAAGAATACGATTGTTATTGATATATTTTAATCCATATTTTTAGTACGGATCTTCAGCTTCGTCAAGAAGTTGTCACAGCATTTATTAATTCATATCAATTAAAACCTGAAGAGTTAAAAGCTTTATATGGCTCTAAAGATAGCACTTTAGATTTGGCATTTTTTGCAGCTTTAACGAGGGTGAAACAAATTCATAATGACTGTAAAATTTTATTAAGGAAAAACCAGCAAACGGCTGGGTATAAACAAAATACCGCAAACATTTAACAATTTATGGGTTCATAAACAAATATTTAATAGGCTAGAAAGTTTAGAAAGTATGGCACTTCATATGGAGTCTGCGTATGAACGTTTATATAGGTGGACGCAGAGTAGGTCATAACAATTGAATTATTTTGTATCAAGATTACTATAGAAGTTGGCTTTGATTTTTATTTAGGTGAGTGTCGATCGTATACTAGTGATTCTCCAGATATTTCTGCACTGGTTTGCCAAGCCATGGAAGTTTTAAGCGAAAGAACAGTGATATTCAAGTTTGTTGATGATTTTGATTTTGCTGTAGGAGATATTTATTTATTAATTAATTATTACAGATACTGTATTGATGAGTTTGCTACTGCGCGAAGAGCGTCTGTTGTTCGGTGTTTCATTGATGCTTTAACAAGAGGCGGTAAGAAGTTTTTATTTATTGCAAATTAAAATATAAATAATTATTTCTAGGACCTGGTGGGAACCCTCGACCTATTGAAATGCATTCACATGATCCTCTGAGATACGTTGGTGATATGCTAGCATGGATTCATCAGTCATCTGCTTCAGAGAAAGAATTGTTTGAAGGATTATTAAAATTGTGTTCATTAGAAAGTATGTATAATTAATTAAAATATATTAATGATTTAATAAATTACACATTTTTTTTACTTAAAAGTAACAATGGAACATACTCCATCTTCTGTAAGTCGCATAATGGAAAGCGTTTGGCGCCCTTTGAGGGTTCGTGTCGAACAAGTTATTTTATCAGAACCAGGAACTGTTACGTTATATAAATTAGCCAATCTTTTAAAATTTTATAGAAATACAATTGGGTAAATTTATTGCATTAAATACTATGTGATATTTATTAGTTGTTTAATTGTTTATAGGCAAGTAATTAATTTGGATGAAAGTGGTTTAATCGTTACTATTGAGGAACTGCAAACTTTAGCTGACAAAATGTTTCTTAACAGTGTTCAATGTTATATGACAAAATTATTAGATAAAGTAATTAAATTACTGTATTTTTTTAATTTATTTGCAGAATAATTAAATTTTAACATTTTAAGGTCGAACCAGCTTCTTCAGATTTGGGACCAATAGATGCAGTTATTGAAACATTATCTTTATTACGAGATGTTCTTTCCTGCCAAGATTCTTCAATTGTTTCACCAGACGATAAAAAACACGAAGTTTCTCAGGTTTAATGCATATTAATTACGGTAATTATTGGAAAAATTCGATTATTAAGTTGTTTTTTTTATATAGATTTTGACCGCAGTGATTGATCCATTGCTACAAATTTGTGCTTTATCAGCTTCTAAACTAATGTCTGTTGAGATGGCTGTGTTTCTCATTAATTGCGGTTATACCATTCAAATGACCCTAACTTTGTTTCAATACACAGACAACCGTTTAGAAATGCTACAAGCTTTGGTAAATTGGTTAATTATAATAATTATTATGAAATGCTAATTCTCAATTTATAAAATTTTTAATTTTTTTAGGTAGATGCTCACTTGGATACATTAATTAGTGAGCAAGTTTCTTGCATATTGTCATTTACAGGCTTGGGAACTATTTATGCTACAGTACAGCAGCATCAACCAAAGGACGGTCCTTTATCACGAAATACTAGTGTTGATTCATTAGCCATTAAATCTGCAATGGTATTTATTAATTTAATAATTATTTACGATTTCCGGTATATTAATGAAAATGAACTTAAACCTATAGACGAAGTTTGATACATTTTTATCATCACCAGATAGTTTAGCGATTTCTCAACTTGATCTTCTTCAAAGTGCAACTATAAGGTAACTTTTTTGCTGTTAGATGGTTTTTAATTCGAAAGTGCATTTTCCGCGGTTAAATATTCTACAGTCTATAATCTGAATTTTTTTAATTTTTTAGACAACAGCTGAAGCAACGTACCATGGATTTAATTCACAGTACATATAAAATTATTCATAACGCAATATTTGATCCAATTAACGAATATCCCGAGCCATCTAATCTCATTCCGAGAACTTCTGA
>JAQGAY010002641.1:0-10017 GCA_034698085.1 Polydesmus angustus
GTTTTGCTGCACCAGTTGCCGTGACGAAAAAAATGTACGGTAGGTAAACAAAATGTTGAAATGTTTGGAAGGAAAATCGATATTTTGTGTGTCATCGATCGATATGTCATGTAGTTGGCACTAGGAAAATTGAAGTGGGTAAAAAACACTCAATCTTATATTAAATAATTCTTGTTCATACATTGTTATTTCCATAGCCACCGGTCAACGAAACATGAGTTCTCCCAGGACAACACCAAAAATGCAGGCCATCATCTTCCGATCACTTTTAAATATTTTGGTATTTTAAGAAAACATGTCATCTCGAACTAGAAGTGCTTCAGGATGTAAGATTAAGTTTTCATTTTTTTTTTTTAAATATTATTATTATATTGCATCAAGTTATTTCTAATTAATTATTATATAAATTTCAGCTTCAGTTCGGTTGAGTACGGAACCATCTCTTACAAAATCTAATGAAATAAAAAGCTCAGGTAAAATTTTTTAGTGTTTTACTACTGTACTTTTAATGCGCACATGTATTTGATATAATAAATAAATGATAATTTTTTTAGGATTTTATCCAACTACAATGTGCAAAGATGCTAGAATGGCAATTGTGGAACATATGAATTCTCATTATAAACGAATTCAGAAAGCTAAAGGTATTAAATTACCTCATAATTATATTAAACTTTTCTAATACTGATTTTTAATAATGATAATTGTTAGCTGTTGTCGATACAAAGCCACCGAAGTCTTATTCATTAAGTCGTTCATCATCGCCTTCAAGAAGTATTAACGGTAGCAGCAGATCGAATTCTAGATCAAGTATTAGATCAGTTGAAAGTCAGGTATTAAATATTGTTGTTTTTAATTAGAATACTATTTAGTAATTTTATAATTGGCATGTTTAGTATACACAAGTCAATCGCCAAGAAATTATGCAGTCAACGAATAAAATTAATTATTATCTTGAAGCAATGAGAAAGGAACAACAAAGATTATTTAATCAATTGGCTTCACCAAATTTTCGTCGGCCAAAAAATTACAACAACGTTTCGGCAGTTAGCTTAACTCCTTGTCGACTGAAACATCATGACCTTATCGAGAAACACTCTGAAAACTTCACTAACCCAGAACGCCCTTTTGTGCCAAGAGTGTTAAAATCTAACGTAAAATCGAAACTAAAAGAAAATCGCTGGTACAATCCTCCACGACGAAAAGATAATCAGAGAGCGAATTCCAAAGACGAATCTTCGGTATTTAAGCTAAGAATTTGAAAAATAAGGAATATTTTAATTTATCTGCTGTATTTCAGGTTTATGATCAAGATTGGGAAAGTGAACTTAGTCTTCATTCTTTATCGAATTCAGTTAGAGATGTAAATGGAAGTGTTAACGGTGATCATGAAAATAGTTTAAAAATTTGGTTAGAAAGTAACGTTTACGAGAATGATAATCGTGGTAGAGAAATTAGTAGACCATCTAGTAGTAAAAGGCAATCAATCGAAATAAGCTCAACACCGTCATCTCACCCAGTTGTAAATATTAGAGAAAAAGAGTCATTGAAGAAAACGTGTGTCAAATTTATTTCTTTTATGGTTTGTGTGTGGCGCCCAGTAATTATATTTTTAATTTCTAGTAGATCTACCGGTGATGATTCTTTGCCATACCTTCAGTTCATTGTAGACGTTACTAATGATATATTAGTTAGAGGAATTTATACAAACAAGTATGTTTTGATAATATTTAATACGTTAAAGTATTTTGTTTATACAGTTTTTATAGAGTATTAAAACAAGTGTTTACTAGTCATTTGGAACGGAGAAAGAATGAATTAAAAATGGTGATTATAAAATATTAGCATGTACATTTGTCTTACCGATCTTTATTTTTTCTAAATGTTGTATTTTAAGGATAAAATGGAATCTGCGCTTAAGCAGTTGCAAATTGACCTAGGTATATCTGACGATGATAACGATATCACAACTGAGTCATTTGGATATGGTTGCCAGTCGTCTATTGAGAATGGTTACTCGCATAAGTCGTTAACGAAAAGTACAAAGACAAAATCATTCCATAGTTTTGATTCTATCGACGATACGAATTTATCATTAACGGATGATAGAAGTATTATTTCCAGACACAAAAGCATTCGAAATGAATCATTAATAGAATCCATTCGTACTAACGGCACAACTGAAGTGTCGAGTATGTTGGGCAATACTACAGCTTCGAAATCAGTTTCGTCTATTAAGAAATCGAGCGGGACAGGAATAACGGATCAAGATGAAAGAGATCGATCTCAAAATAAGTCGAAATCGCCAGATTTATCCTTTGAGGAAGATAATAATTTGGACTCATCGGATGAAGATTCTAGTTCTATCAAAGATAAACTTGGCAGCAATGAAAACGTTATTAAATCAAGCGAGCGAGAATTTGAAGATTTTTTTTAAATAACCTGTAAAAAATACCACTTTTCTATATTTTTCACACGCATTTTACAGGTCTCTTATAGTTTATACAAGGAGTTATATAACTTCTTGATTTATAGATAATTTATTCCCATCTAAAAATTAAATTGTATTTTTATTTGATTTAAAAAAAAACATAGATAATATTATAAAGTCAATAGATACATTATACTTATGGAGACACTTTGCATAATGTACATTTTGGTATTTTCAAAAGATAAACCTTTTTAAAGCATATATTTTAATAAAATAATATTTTTGTCTTGATTAAGATTTACATATTATTGTGGAACTTCTTATAAACTAAATAATTATTAGCTTATTAGTTTTTAAATTTAGCGGGTGTTTAAATGTTTTGATCACGTGATCAAGTGTTAGCAGATGACCTCTACTGGCAGAAGCTGAAAAATCGGGAAAGTTTCGGCGGGGCAAACATTTGAAGTAAGTGAAAGTGTTTGCATCATGAGTAATATTCCGTTAAAAAGACCAAAACTCAATGAAACAGAAGAAGATTTACTTAAATTTCAAGAGGAGTTTCTTAAAAGTGGCGGTAGTTCATCAGCTATACTTGTTGATAAGCGATCTAAGGCTAATATAGACACCGCGGAAGGTGTCCGTACAAAGGCTTTGAAAGAGAAAATTGATGAACCTCGCGAAACAAAAAAAGTTAAATTCGCTGACGACAGTAGTGAAAATGGTACTGTACTTATAAAATATTTATAAATATAATTGATTTACGTTATTTGTCATTTTTTATAGATGACATATTGATTGGCAATAGTTTCACAGTAACGGTAATTTGTTTTTATCGTAATTTCGTAGTCCTAAAGTAATAATTGCTTACATTAATTTTTATCTTTAGGAGAAAGAAACATCATCTGTTAAAGTATCGTTTCCAGTTGCTAATGTTTCTTCTTTTCCGAAGGTTTTTCGAATTGATCAGCAGGTATATAATTTTAATAAATAGTACATAAATGCGTCGATAGTCAAATTCGATTATTTATAGTTGTGTTATTTAATTTAGACTAAATATGCCGGAAGCAACAGGAAGAGTATTTTTGCGCAGCAGATGCAGTCACGTAAAGAAAAAGCTATAAAAGAGCAAAACACTACTTCCATTGAAGTAGTTATGGATGAGCATAAAAATTGTATGGATTTTATATTTTTAACTTATCGATATCTTAACCTTAACGTTTACTATAGCAGCTCCAAAAAAGCAGAGCAACATAATTGACGGATCAGGACTGGGACAGCAGAATAAAGAGGTTTTAGCTGTCGAAATCCACGAAGAAAATTTAAAGAAATTAAAGGAAATGCCTATTGAAGAAATTTTAGATACACAAAAAAATTTACTTCAAACTTTGGGTGGATATATTGATACCGTAACGTTTACATTTTGAAATAAGATTTTAAACTTTTATTTTTTTTAAGATCCGAATATTATCGCTTTTTTGAAATCAAGGAAGAAACTTCAACCGGAGTCTTTACAAACTCGTAATGCTGCATCAAAGATTATTGAATTGCCTATGGAAATTGATTCTACTGCTTCAAATCAATTTGATCTGGAGTCTTCAGCAATGTGTAGAATTTATAATCGATATTAGATTATTTGTCACCAAATGTTTTGTAATAATATTGTTACTTTAGCTCGAGTAAATAAGGACGAATTGCCGATTGATCTCTCGAGCGCTAAACAGTGGCTAAATATGGATAAAGTTGAAATTGAGAAATTGGAGTGGATGACAAATCTCCCTGTACCCATTGATGAAAATGTAAAAATTTGATTTCTGTTTAAAAAAAAAAAATTATCAATAAAAATTCCTATTTTTAAATTTTAGCTAGGCGGTGTGGCAAGATTCGATTTTGAAGGAAATATTATACTCGATGGAAATGACATTCCAGTTCATCAAGGATTACATCATCACGGTGATCAGCCAGAGGTGATTATATTTTAGTTACAAAAAAGCCTACATTACAATTTAGTTTGAAAATTAAATATATTTAGTATCCTGGATATACATTAGAAGAGTTATTTAGATTATCTCAAAGTTCATTGTTATCACAGAAAACGTTGGGTTTGGCGACTTTAGGAAAAATAATTTTAAAGGTTTTGAAATTACTAATATAGGCTTCAAGTTACATTTCTAATTACTTCAGACTATTTTAGTGTCACGAGGGTCATTACGACAAATTACTTAATAGACCTTTGCTTCCGGATTTTGTTGCTGGTTATGTGATTCCCATGTTACGTGTGGCTTTGGATGATAATACTCCACAATGCATTACGGCTTCAGTTGCTGCCATACACGCATTGATCGTTTCTACCCCTGATGAAGTACACTATCATTTTATTTTCGTTCTTAATTTTTTACTTAATACGAGAAATCTTTAGTTGAGCTTAGATGAAACATTTTTATGGCATCGAGGAGAAGAGCTGCCTTTTTCTCAAGTTGAAATAAAGCCGGAGAGAAATTTGGAAAGTGGTGAAATTCAACAAGAGAGCGAACTTTCTGACGTCCAGCTTGTAGAATTGGATATAATTAAAGGTTTTTTGCGAATGGATTTATTGCCGCGACTCAGATATATTCTTGAAGTACTTCAGCCGCCTGCACAAGTCGTCATTCAGATTTTGGACGTTTTGGCTAAAATAGCTCGTCATTCATGGAAATCTGCTAACTTGGTACGGTTATATTTTTATACTTTTACACGATAAATTTGAAATTTTTAAATTGCATATTTCATTCAGGTTTTCAATACACCTCGACTCTTGACTGTTGTATTTAAGCAATTTTGCCCAACAACTTGGTATTATACAGGTTTGTTTTTAAATTAATTTTATTGTTTGTTATTTAATTAAAAAACTTAATAATTTTTAGTTGAAAATTTATCATTTAATGGTAAATTAACATCGCTGTATGGAATTCCAACTTATCAAGCGATTAAACTTTTAAGAGTTCTTTCGAGTGCTGGACGCAATATTGCATCTAATTTATTATCACAGTATAATGTCATGGAGTTTTTATTGTGCTATCTGTCGAGTAACTATCAAGACCACAAACTTCCGGCAAAAGAGGCCATGATGTTATGCTTAGAATGTCTGCATTCTTGGCAGGTTTTTTTGCATTATGGGTTTACTTTACAATCATATAGGTAAACCTTTAGGTTTTTTTATTATTATTGTTGTAATCTAAGTTACTTTTAATAATTTAGGGATTTTTACCCTCTAATAATGAAGCATTTAACATATTTTCAAAATATTTGCTTAAATGTGGATGGTGAAAATCATTCATACGATTGTGACTATGCTGCTTCTTGGATCAAGTTATTAAGTGTAATTTTGCGACAAACAGTTCATATAAACGGTAACAATTCCCGGAAAACTGATGTGCTTGATTGGAGCAGTGTTGTTGGGCTTATCGATATGATTGAGTTTTGTTTAATTAAATGGATGTGGGAGATTAAAACATCAACAATCACGGTAAACACTTTCACTAAGTTCTTGTTACACGTATTGTTAAATATTAATTTTTTTATTTGAATTTTCTATTTAGCGCGCGATATCAAGACTGATAGCTACATCATTAAATTTTATTTCTAATTATTTTAGGACTTGGTCCAAGCAGGTACTTTGATATTAATTTAATAAATAATAAAATATGTTGTTGAGTTTTTAAATATTTTTAGGCTAGTTTTAATGCAGTTGTGTGTTTTGAAAGATTGGAAAAATTTGTAAATAAATGCTTGTTACCGTTTATTTCAACGTCTTTTTTTGAGAATATGCTTAATGGATTAAGGTACTTAATGGAATTAAAAGTTTAAGACATTTATTTAATTTAACTTATATTTCCAGAATTAATTCGATTTTATTGGGCTCTGCATTATTTGAAGAGGATCGATCTCCTTCAAGTTTACCTTCTTTAAATTCTGTTGCATGGGGTGGTTCAATTGTACCTGTTTTGCAATCTCAATCTTCTTTTTCAATTCTAACGGATCTTGTTTATTGCATAAACGTATTTAACCAATTACAAAAGTCCCTGTTTGAAGAAGTAAATATAGTATAATTATAGTTATTTTAAATTGTAGTTTGTAATTAATTTATTTTTTGTTGAATAGATAAAGCCTTTATTACTCGAAAATTCTGCTATACTTGCTTACTTGAATGGAATAATTCTAAGTGACAACGAAAACGTTACTAAATGTTGGTTTGCTCGCTTTGAAATTTATTTCTTATATAATCTGATCAACTTATGCGCTTCAAAAAAATGCAACTATATGTCGCTCTATCATAATGTTTCTTTAAAATTACTCCACTTATTCCAAAAAGGAGATGAAGTTTTGCTGCAACGATTAATATCACTTTCAATTTTTAATGCAGAATTTATACGGTATTTTTTTTTTTTTTTTTGATAATTTTATAAAATCTTATTTTAATAGTTTATTTTCTATTAGGGAGTTAAATGATGCAACTTTAATTTTAGATAGTTTAAAATTAGAGGATGATTGTTCATCTGCGGATATCTTGCAAATAAAGGAAGTTTCACATTCCAAGTTAATTGGAATTACAAGCCAGAATATGCCACACATTCAGCGTACTTATCAATCTCTGCTGACGGACATTCTAAATTTCGATAATTCTGGGTAGTTATAAGTGAATTAATAAAGATTAAAAGAAATAAATTTTGTAATGTTTTCAATTTGAAATTTCAGCAATTTTGACAGTTTGAGTAAATATTTTTACTGGCAACCTCTTCTTAGAGAAGATTTTATTTATTATCCAATAATTACGAAGTATCGTCAACAATTGAAGCATAATTCATCAGACGTCGAAGAAAATTCGATGCTCAATAGTGAGGTTATTCAGCATTGTTTACAGTTGTGTCACTTGTACGAGTGTTTAACCAAAAGAACGAGAACTTCTCCGAATTTGAAATACTGTTATCTTTCAATGGCATTTATGATTTCATCAGACATTTTTCTGAATTCAGAATCGCGGGTCTTTTTAGAAGGTTGCATTCAAAAAATGAGCTTTAAAAAGAATCTTCTAAATTTAAATTTAGAATTATCTTTGGAAGGCGGATCTTTTAATGACTTGTAATTCTTTTTATATAATTTTACTATTATTCTCATTAATTTCTTTATAAAACATAATTTTATCTTATCTAGTTTTACAGAACTACTTAATCAATTTGAAGCAACATCTTATGGCGATCATTTGTTTGGAATGATGATTCTAATTGCGATGCAAAGATCTCATAGTGTAAAATTACGGGGAGCTGTTTGGCTGGAGAATACGGTTGCATTATCTTTAATTGGGGTCACTATTAAAGAATTGCTCGTCCCGCTGCGGTATTATTTGGAACCAGTTGAAGACGATGAAAATATTCTAGCAAGTTATTTTAAAGCATTGCTGATTGGTATTATAGATTATTTTTTTTGTTTTTGGTTGTGTTTTAAACTTTATTTTAACAGGGAATATAAATTGGAAAAGAAATCCTGTGCTATATTTAATTGCTATTCATCATTTGCATACGTTTCTTTTTGATGATTCACCTAATCAACAATTGCTTAAAGAAGGCATCGCTAAAAAATTATTAGATCCTAAATGCAAGGTATTTTTATTTTTTAATTTTAATATTGCATATAATTAACTATAAAAGAGTTGCAGGCATTAGCTCATCACGTTTTATGTTACATCAAACCCGAAACAAACAGTGAATTAGGATTTAAGTGCTCAGAAAATCCATCTTCTACCGTCAGTAATAAAATGGATATACTAACATCTAAAACACGGTCAGTAAGGAATAATTAAAATTCTCCTTCGAATATTTACTACATTTGCAAATAGTTCAAGTTTAAAGAATGTTTTAATTATCGTTATTAAAATCTTATTGTTATTTTTGGCCTACTTTTAAAATCTTTTAATCTAATAAATTAACTAGGCCCTAAATCCAGTTGTAAATAAATAAATAGAATTTAGATTAGCAGCGTAAAATTAATTTAATAGACTCGATATATAAAGTGAGTAAGCGTAGGGTAGGGAGCAGTAGTGGTGCTGCTATTATAGTAGTATATACTACTATTATTCAATTGAGGATAAAGTCAAATAGGAAGTATTCACAGGCCAATGTCTAAAATACACAAAAAATGATTGGTGATGGGATCGTCTCTAATGACGAGAATAAAGGAGGAAATCCGTATGCCTCGTACAAAATTTAATTTATTTACTACAGTTATGGACTTAAAATAGTCGGCTTAACTGGGGACATTTTTTCTTAAAGAAAAAGATTTTTTTTTAAAAATGAACGAAGACGATCAAGAGGTTAATGATTTTTTTATTTCAAGCGCGACAACTGATAATTCTTTGAGTGATGTTTTAAACTGTCCAACTAAATTTCATTCAGATATTTTTGAAAGTTATCCAAGTAGCTTACTTCATTTCGCTGCGTTTTGTTGTGTTTTGTTTATCACTTTGGGAGTTCCAGGGAATGCCATCACCATATTAGCCTTAGGTCGATCAAAGAGGGTGAGCATTTTTATATTACAGTAATATAATTTTATTTTACTAAGTTTTGTCACTTTTTATTATTATTTAAATAGGTTCACAGCGCGACAGCGGCTTTTATCATTAATCTAAGTATCGCTGATTTGATGTTGTGTTCGGTGAATTTACCTTTGGCGATTTCAAGTTTTTTAAATCGGGGATGGATTCATGGAGAATTTCTCTGCGAGTTGTTTCCCTTACTTCGATATGGAAACGTTGGAGTCTCACTGTTGTCCGTCATGGCCATCACAATCAATCGATTCATCATGATTATTCACCCTACATTATATCCAAGGATATTTAAAGCTTCAACCATCGCAGCTATGATTTGCGCATTGTGGATTATATCTTTTGGGCAGTTATTGCCGACCTGGGCGGGTTGGTGGGGTCGTTTTGGATTCGATAGCCAAGTAGGTACCTGTACCATATTAACAGTCGATGGACATTCGCCAAAATCATTTTTATTCGGTTTGGGATTTGTCTTGCCTTGCGTTATTGTTGTTATCTGTTACTTGCGCATTTTTTTCGTTGTTAAAAAAAGCGCAGCGAAAACTAAAGCTCATCCTTTAGAGTCAAATAGTGAAGATTCTGTTCGAAGGCCTCGAGGATTGCGTGTACGCCCTACTGACCCGCTGGCGTGCGGTAGAACTCGATTTATTAAAACGAATCGTAACAAGGATTCTCGAGACATTAAGTTATTAAAAATGATATTGGTCATATTTGGCGCTTTCTTCATTTGCTATTTGCCATTAACCATTGTCAAAGTATTGGGCAAAGAGGGAGAAATGCCCGTGCTTAATATTTTTAGTTATATAGCCATTTATTTAACAGCATGCACAAATCCCATCATTTACGTTGTAATGAGCCACGAATATCGTAGAGCGTATATAGAACTTTTCACATGCGCCAATGGAACTAATCAACAAGGAACTGCCAGAAGTTCAAACGATGGCACCGGAAACTCTAGACCTCTCCAACCTATCTAGAAAAATCATAATTTCTGAACATTGTTGCATACGGA
>JAQGAY010002642.1:0-10016 GCA_034698085.1 Polydesmus angustus
TTACTGAACTCGAGTGCCGATCTAGCGCCGTATCCATACAATCACCAACATCGAATTTCAGTGAAAGAAAGAGCAAACAACTTGATCATGTCCCCAGGCAAAATCGTGGTTTAAAGGGACTTTTTTCGCAACCAAGGTGATTAACAAATTGGGAATTTGATCAAGATATTTGGTAACGAAATATTGAACCAGGTTTTACACAGTGAAATAACGCTAAAATTGTTCTTTAAAAAATTTGTTTAATTATTGAGTTTGATTGATGAAAAGAGCCAATTTTTACTGAGAATCAACTTTATTTTCAAATGCAAACGATTTGATAATTTATAATTAGAATAATTACATATATAGATCTGAACGAGTGACGAGTTTATAAGATTTGTATAGATTCCTGGTTCTCCGTTTCTTTTCTATGATCTTTTAATAAATTTTTCTTGACTGTGATTAAAATATTGTATTGGCTTTTGTATATTTTTGTTTCGACATATAGGGGCAGAGATTGCGGTTTGATACAGGTATTTCCTACAATACCAATTCAAAGTGAGGAAGATTGGGATGCTGGTAAGCTTTATCAACATAAAAAAATTTAAAAATTTCTTATTTACGTTGTGGTTTTTTTGTAGTGTGTATGCCAGGCGTAGGTCCCATATACAATCCATTGATTAAAATGAAAAAAGGACTGTTTTACAATCCAGCAATTTTGTAAGTAAATTTATTTATTTATTATTTTTTTTTGACTTTGTAAAAGTTTTGGCTCCTCTTTCTCTTATAGGTCTTCCATGAAGCCAATTGACAAGCGAGTTTATCGCAAGGAAAGGCAGAGTAAACGATCTGGAGACAAAGTAGACGCATCGAATGCAATTTTTATATCATTTTATTATATTAAGAATAGTGCTTAAACACTAAAATAATTTCAAAATATGACAAAATTTATGGCCAAAGCTTTAATGGATTCAATATCGGTTAGTATATCTTTTTAATTTCAAATTATTTAATTTCAAGCTATTCAGTATATTCTTTTGCTATTTTATAGACTCTATAAGGTGTTAATCAAGTACAAAGCCAATTTATTCAGTTGACTCAGGTGGTTCAAAATATGTTTGAGACTGTAGACATTATTTTTAAACTGTTAAATATCAAAGTAGATAGTAAAAAGTAAATTATTGTACTATTAAGAGATACACATATGCTTAATGATTTAAGTGGATGTTTTTAATTTTCCAGATTGCATCTCCGATGTCGGATTTGAGTCAAAATACACCCTTCAGTAATGAATCGTCTAATGTAACGCCCAGATAAACTTTGCCGAAAAGAAATGGCCCGTTTCTCTGAATAATAAACATTTGTATACAGGTATAATTTAAAATTTTTCTTGGAATATAACCCCAAATAAAACTTATGTTTGAAATAAAATTAGGAGCTGTAGCAAAATAATTTTTTGAAAAATTGAAACTTCCTGAGATTGAACAACTGTAGGCCTACCTAAAATAATAATTATGGTATAAATAAGCTTTTATTTTTTCTAATAAAATGCGTGTTTTATTTTTGTTTCACATCACTTCAAAACAAATTTTATTTTTGTTTTAGGAATGTGTATACCATCCAGGTTTGTGACTAGATTTAAAGTTGTCAACCATTCAAGCCATCTTCTGACCATGTGGATTTCGAAAACTACCGTCATGTGATGCCATAAATGGCATTATAAAATCACTAAGGTAATACTTTTATATTTAAAAAAATAGTTGGTATAAATTTGATGGTATTTTTCGGCTTTAGTAATATTTTTGGAGTCCGGTGATTATGCATTGCTAAATAGAAGCGCTCTCATTGTATTTACCAAGGTATTTTTTATTTTAAATTATAATTATTATCATTTATTTATAATCCAATTCAAATGTAGATTTTACCATGATTATCCAACAATTACAAATCTCATTTTTAAATCGTGTTGAGAAAGTAAAAAATGAAGAAAAAGATAAAAGGCCTGATTTATATGTTTTAACCATGGGGTAAGTTTTTAAATACCGGCAGTGATAATTCTACTAATTTACTAAATGTTATTTATTTGTTAAGGTGTTCCTGGAAGCCAAACTATTTTAATAATCTGTCAGAAAAAGTGTTTCCTTGAATCAAAAATATGATGAGAAGCGATCAGTTGTCAAAATCAAAGTTTAATCCACAACAAAAACAACAAACATTACAAAGTAGTGTAAAAGTAAATGGTTACCACAGATTGACTGATCCCAATTAAACTTGCTTAACATTATTATTTATTTTTTGGTACCATAATACGTTCTATCCCAATTTATTTAAAAAATAAAAATTTTATTATTTTATTATTCTGTTTCATGGAGATTCATTATTAAAATGTAGTATTGTAGAATATTATGTGGTGGAATGAGCAGACGCTTTCATGGACTTCCGTCTGCTGTGTCATCATCGTCATTGTTGTTGTTCCTAAAATGAAGTTGAATTACAATTTAGTACATTAACAATTAATATTATTAATTAAATTACCTTTTGCCACCTAAAAGAGTCAGTGTTATTGCTTTTAAGAAGCTTCGTAAATCCTTAGTTTGCCATTGTAAAGTGAGGTTGCGGATTTTCTCAGTTTGAATTTTTGATTTTTTTCTTATTACACGGTCACAGTGTCCCTTACTTATTTCAGCTAAAGTTTTTTCCGATTGAGTTTGGATTCTTTGAAGACCACCAAGGAAAGTCCATATGCTCTTTGAAGGACCACCAATAACACGGCCAATGGTATTATGATATCCTTCAGCATCATTGTTGGTTCGGCCAAAGTGCTTCAAAGTGCGCTCATGCACATTCCACAGCTGAATGTTGGCTACTACTGCATCTCGCCTTGGCATATTATCTTCTAAACATAATCCGATATAATTTTTTTCAAAGTAGAATAAAAGACGATGCACAAGAATTTGGGTTGGCTCATCTAGTGTTCGAATCCATGGTAATAACACTGTTGATGTGAGCTCTTCCCACTTGCTGACAACTTCTCTAGGGGGCACAAATGCTAAAGCTGTCATCATGCGCAGGTAGGCTTTATTTTCCTTTGAAGCTTTGTATAAACTATGTAAACCAAGCTCTGCAATTTTCTTCCACACAGATTGATTCAAGTGGAAGAAACAGCAAGTTACTTCTGCTCTTGGCCAGGTGGAAATCACAGCATTTCTTGTTGCGCGTTCAAAGTCTAACATAAAACGTTGTGGCTGCCAGTTTGGAAGCTTCATTTTTAAGTAGGCAAAACACTGTGCATAGGTATGTTCTTTTTTATTAGTTAGTAAAATGAATACCAAAGGTACACATTTACCCGGTTTACTGTTCTCTCCAGCAGGTGTTTTACAACCGTGAATAGTGTACAGTTGTTTGAAAAATGGCGGAGCACATTTAAAAGTTCCATCCATAATTACACTATCACACTCTCCAAGAAACTCCAAGTTTTTTGACGTACCAAACATTATTATTCTTTGTCCATTGAGACTCTTCTTTGAATCCCAAATAAGAAAATGCTGTGGCTTCTTTCTGGATGCTGTTAGTAAATACTCTGCTGGTATGGCTAATTTATTGATTGTATGTGGATTTCTGTATGCTACTTTCATTTTATCTAATTTGCGTTTTATATTTTTTTTTACAGAACTTTGTTGTGGCAACTTTGCCTGTGCTTTTGCTGATAAAAAAGTAAGTGCTTCAGAATATATATAATTTGTTAGTTGTGGTATGTGATTTAAATTTGCAGAGCACAATTCATTAACTTTTTTGTAAAAATTGCGAATTTCAAGTTCTACAGTTGATGGTCGGTGGTTGTGTTTTTTTGTTGTTTCAAAAGACGTTCGGTTATTTTTTGAAATCACTCTTGCTGCACACTTTGGATACATGAAGCATCGCCAATATTCAACACCTGTCTCACGATTTTTGTCTTGCACTTTATAGGTATAATTGTTGTTACTCGTAATATTTTCAAATTTTCTTTGCGATATATTATCTGTTATAATAGATGTTATTTCATCTTCATATTCAACTTCACCATCATCTTCATATTCAACTTCATCTTCAGTTGTTTCATCTTCAGTTATTTCATAATCAGTTGTTTGTTCTTCATTTTCAGTTGTTTGTTCTTCATTTTCAGTTGTTTGTTCTTCATTTTCAGTTATTTCTTCATTCAGTGTGTTTGTTATTTCCCTTTCCATTATAACTTATAACTTTATTTTTATAACAACAATGTAGATATTTTTTGGATGCCGGCACTCTTTACTCAGGAACGGAGTATAATGGCGGAAGCAGAAAGTAGGTCGTATAACAAGAAACACATTTTGCCCTGAAGATTAATAACAGATGTTAATGTTTAGGTACAATTTTAGAATAGAAGGTGAAGGAATTTAGGAAATGCTGGTTTGTGTCAAATAAAAAAAGAATAGTCCGGAAATTTAGTTGATTAAAGTGAGTAAACTTAAAGGATTGCAGGAATAAAGCGGTAAAACAAAATCTTAAAAATTAAAATCAATTAGGCTTTAATAACAATTTTAAATATTTTTTTAAAAAAAATTGGTCGCCGATGCATAGATTGTTAACAACCAGCTACTGTTTCCTCATTTCATTACAAAATTATTTTAATTTTTTTGTAAGCAGGAGAGCAAGATGGCAAAGACAGTTTTGGATGCTACGTACGTCAGATCGATCAGATATGTTTTTTCTAATTTTAACGAATTTAAAAGTGATTTTGATTCTTTTCTCTGTTTATTTTTTATTTTAGATTTCGTGGATTATAATATTGGAATTGAAATAGTTTAAATAGTGTAGTAAATGTGTGTTAAATGTGATCAAGATATAGAGTACTGAACATGTTTGTATATAGGTAGCTTTACCATTGTGCTAACAATGAGCAATGCCGTTACTGAAGATTAAAGTCTTTTTCAACCTGTTTTGGAAGAGTAAACTTATGTGTAAGTTTTAGAAGATTAATTTATTATTAAAAATTATACAATAAATTATTTTTAATTTTCTTAGGTTAAATAATCCCACTATTATTAATAATATAAGGATTTTCTAAGGCTGATGTTAAGAAGCTAGCTATCTACTGTAACAGTACTTTTATTTGCAAGACATTTCAGATAGTTTTAACGAGTGTAAAGCACTGAAAACAACTTTTCTTTCTAACTGTGTGTAGCCGTGCATCAACAAATCAGTTGAAAGTGGATTGTTAAAGTTGACTTTATTATGTATGTATTTTAATTTTGACTTGGAGAGAAGAAAATAATAAAATCCGTAGCTGGAATTGAACAGTGTGCCAAGGGAAGGTGGAAGAGAAGGACTTAGGAAAACATAAATCTATTAATGTGTTCTCAAGGTAGTTAATTACTATTTGCTTTTATTATGTTGCTGGTTAAGTGCTAGTCTTATAATATTAAGTAGGATATACTGTACAGTATAGCAATATAAATACCCAATGTTATTCATATTAAAACTAATCTATTATTTTTTACAATTTATAAATATTTTTAGGTTGACAATGAAGATTTTTTTGTCACAATTTTTCACTAATAAGTCGGACATTGGATCAAACATATGGAGGAGTTTTCGGGTTGGACTGAAATAAATGGCTCTGGATGTACGACTTGACTCTCAGGTACGTTAGTTTATTAAAACTTAAATTGTATTTTTAATTTATGATCGAGCTGCGTAAATTGTTTAGGAACATCAGCCGCTGCTCCACTTGCTGCTGCCAAGGTGTTACCAGTACGATCACGTTGATATTCTAATTTATAAAATTGACAGAAAATCACTATTATTACTTTGGAATCTGTTCTTGAAATCTGCACCAGAGATTTGGAGCACTTTTATAAAAAGTTTCACACCACACTTTTGAAGGAGGCGACTATGGTTTTAAATTACGAGAATAATCCAACAATGAAAGAAATTAAATTCATTAAAAGTAAGTTTTTGAATAAATAGCCTACTGGTACCGTATAAAAAAGTGTGTTTTTTAGATAACAATGATTTAATTACAGTGTATTTTAGTTAAGCTGAATGGTGATTTGAACCAGTATGCTCAGTAAAACGAAAAAAAGCAAATGGTAAGCAAAATTTTTAATGAAAATTAATTAACCTACTACCGGTATTATTAATTTAAGATTTAATAATTAGCTCGAAGTCCGGTCTTTTTTATTTATGATCGAGGCGCGTAATGTCTCAAGTTTTAATTACTAAGATTTTCTTCATTTTGATTTCAGTTGGAGGAAATCGACCACCAACTGGAGGTAAGGAGAACAGACGTTCCACAAATGTCCACTCCATCTGAGCCGCTAAAAACCACGAGAACAACCGAAACTGCCACAGCAACCGAAACCACCCAAATACCAGAACAACCGAAACCACCGGCTCCACCGCAAAAAAGGGAAGACGACTCTAAAACTTGATTTTGAATAATACATATTTAATGTATTTATTATGGTTATGACGGTCAGTTAATGGCCATGACTGGAGGATAATTACTGAGAAAGGAAGTAAAATAATTATACCAGTACTTACTTTGATTATAATTGTTTATATTTTTTAATTTTTTTAATTATTTTAGGGAGGATACTTTAGCCAGATTCGAAATGCCAAAACGTCGTATAATAATTAATCTGTTTTATAAATAAATTGCCACCAAATCTAATGTTAATATTAAATATAGCACTATTATTATACAAACAATTTAAGTTAGAAAATTTAACCACGGTTTATTACCTGGCTCATTGAGTGCAAGGCATTCGTTTCACCAGACACTTAATTAAATGCCAACGCGTACATATTGAGGGATTTTGGCAGTGTAATAATTATTATTTACAGCTATATATTGATATAGCCAACATGCATAAACTATTTTCCGAACTAATTAGCAAATTTTTTGTTTGTTATTTAAGTACTTGTACTGTATAGAATAGGCGATATATACATATACAAATGCAGCACTGTATTTAATTTTAAAAAAATGTTTACTATTAACTTTTAGACTTATTATTATTGTATTAAGTGTAATGTCAATTGTTGTGTAAATATCATTAAAAATGTTTATATTACATTTTACGTGTTTTATTTTTGATTTTAAAAATTAATTTTAATAGTAAAGAATAAAATCGTCAAATGATAACATTTAAAAGCATCCAGCAACTTAAGAAGATACACCTTTTTCTTTGCAATTATTGTTGATCCATCCATACCTAAAAATATTGATTGCATACGAATTAAATACTGTATAAGTCTATGTGTAAAAGACGCATTTAAACTTTTCTTACCAGCCGTCGAATCCTTGTTGTTTGTAAACCATCCAGGCACAGGTGGTATCTTTATCAATGTTATCATTGAGCAACACTAACAGATTAAAGTCATGTAAGTTTTATCGTTCAAAAATAAATTAACCTTACACTGTACTTCAATGCCCTTTAAAAATTCGATAATTATTAAGATTAAAAGGTCAAATTGTTTTTACAAACTGCGACATTGAAAATAAACAATCATTTTTTCAAATTTATATTTAATTTTTTTTTTTTGGTAATATTAAAAATGTTAATATTTTTTGATATGATTTTATTTTGCAATTACACGTACAATTTTGATTTTTTTTCTTAAATACAGTATTTTTACTAAAAGAAAAATTCGTCGATTGGTAATTTTAGCCAAATCAATAAAAATAATAATAAATAAATGAAATCACAAATTAAAAATTTAATTAACAAATGCCATCATTTTTTTAAAAATATTTGTATGTGAATAAAATTAAACAATCTAATACAGTATTCTTTTTTTCTATTAGTTTTGAAAATTATGGAATTGTTTTGTTTTTGGTTTTTTCTTTCTTTTTAGCATAATAATAACGGAATAGTTACTATTATCGCATGTGCATTGAACATAAATTTAGATCAAATGAACATATTTCAACCTAATTCTTACGCTCAATAAAATAGTCAAATTTTAAAACATTTGCATTTTACTACAGTAATTTTGCGTTTTAAAACGTTTATTTTATTGTGTTTAACTCCTCTGGGTAACTGTACGCGCTCGTTCAACGGCAAGCCTATTAATAATTATTATTTAGTGACCTAGATTAAGAAAAAAGAAGAGTAAAGGACCTTTAACTTGGGATGTAGTGGTTAAGGTCAACAGGGGATGCTATGCCAGTGTGAAAAAGTTGGTAAAATGACTTTTTAATTTGTTTTGGTTAACTAGTTCCAGATGGTTTACCCTGCCTTCTCTTCAACCCTTATGCACCAACATTTTTACTTTTCCTGAGCACTTGTTTGTTAGCTACTGGGAAGAAGGATGGTTGCTGGTAAACCATTTTCAAAATTACTTGGAGAAGAAGTGGAAGAAACTTTTGAAGAACACATTGCACGGCGCATGTGTGCATTGTATAGATCTATGTTTGCCGAAATACGTAATTATTAAAAATTTGATTAAGCTTACTTAAAAAAGTGTGTTTTATTTTTATTTTATTACTAGGCAAAAAGACACCATTAACAATGATTGCCTTGTCGGACAGGGTTGATGCGTTAAAGCTACTAAGGCAGGACCTTAGCGATGATCCAGGTTTGTAATAAAGTCAATTAATGTTATAATTTAATTTTTTGTAAATTTTTTTTTTAAAGGTCAATTATATCATGACATCTTTGTAATGGTGAATGAGAGGCTGCAAAGCATATACAGGGATGAAATGCAATTGGAGTTAACACGAACAGTGAATGCAATGGATTAAAATTAAATTTAAAAATGTTAGGGCACTTTTTCTTTAAAAAATTCCCTGACAAAATATTGTAACACATTGTTGGTTAATAAATATATTTTAATTGAAAAAAATTTTGCATGTTTCATACTTTGGTTTTGTCGGTTTTGATTTTAACAAAAAATCGAGTCATTCATTTTATCAATTTTTGGAGCAGAGTCTAAAACAAAAATTAAAACAAATACATTGACCAGATTGCGTTTGCTACTCGTTTGAGATAGTTATTATTTTCAGGGAAGTCGTTATACAAGCAAATTCTTTTATGCATGAAACCAAGGAGATGAAACCATTAATTGCCACTTAATTACATGTAAGGTACAATCTATTGAAAAGAAAACAAAAATTTAATTCGTTCTGTTAATAATTGTTATTCTTCACTAATAAATAGTAAATAATCTAGTAACAAGAAAGCATTATGCACAAATAAAACTTTCTTATAAAAAAAGAAATTAAATTAATAAAAAAAATTGAATTCACCTAAAACTGAATTTGAATCGGGATCATTATTATTTATAAGTTATAAGTTATTTAATTTAAAAATGACCTTATTTTAACAACCTGGATTATTTGTTTCTTTTCGCATCTTCAACTGCAAACACATGAAACGGTTCCATGATCACTCGATAAACAAAGGAATTACCAAACAAAGTAGGGGTAGTCGTTCCTCCTTGGATGAATCAAGGATGAATCGTTATGGAAATTCATACTAGAAAATAAAATTTAATATTAATAAATTATTATTTATGTTTTGGTCGAGATGAAATACAATTTAATTAATAAAATAGCGTTACCTCGCATTTTTGTTTGCACTGGGTTTCATAAGGTACATTCAGCTCCTTAAAAAATCATGAAAAATAAGGACAATTTTAAATAACAAAATTAGTACTACAGTACCGTATTTAAACATTTAAATCTGTACTGGTATGTTGCAATTAGAAAGTTAATCGCCAAAAATAACTGCCTACAGTATTTTCAATTTTCAAACCTAGCAAGCTTTTGCATCTACTGTAGTCAGGGCATTGTAAATAATAATAATGAAACTGAGCATGCGCAACTGTATGGCCACCAGGTTCCCGGCACCTTCAACGCAAAACTTCTTTTTATGCTTGTTTACCATTTAATCATAGGTGGCACTAGCTTCGTAAATAAGGTGTTCCCATTAACCCTTAAGGTCGGAATGTATTATTATTATAATATTAAATCCCTGATTTATTAAACTAAAGTGTACATAATTTAGAAAAAC
>JAQGAY010002643.1:0-10016 GCA_034698085.1 Polydesmus angustus
TCATTATCAAACGACCTATCCAAGGACAATTATTTACTAATTACTTTAATCCGGATTTTAACCGGAATTTTTTTTTTTTTTTTTCAAGATCTAAATCTAGATTAAATTTTTTTAGTTGCACAAAAAAAATATAGCTTTGTTAAGCGAGATCTACAAATATAAAGGTGTTCGTTGGATGACGTTAGTTTTAAAACATAAATAAATCTGTAAAAATTTAATGAAAATGAATTATTTTTTTATATTTACATTAATTAACACCTCCCATTTAACAATAAAAAAACCATTTTTGGAATATGACTTCTATAACTGAGTCGGCACGTGTAAACTTGACCACGCGCTCATTTTGACGGTTAATGTTTTTGCGGGTTTCCAGCCAGCGCCTGCCGACTGCATCTCGGCATGTGCCGGCATCTACAGTACCTTAAGTTTAATAGAAATTTCTTTGAACGCATTAACACGTACCAACGAAGACTCTATATATTATTTTTATCAAAAAGAGAGGTTTGATGAAAACAGGTTTACAAAAAGGAAAACTAGTTTAATCCAAATTTTTAACGTATGTACCATATGGTGAAACTAGTTTCATTGAACCAGCAGTGTAAAAGTCGATCAGCACTTGGCAACAAAATGCAAACGCGTGCAGTCGTTAAAATAAAATGCAAATATTGAGATTTTAATTTCTGTAAATATTATTCGATTGGTTAATCGAAATAGATTTACTTTGTAATTGTTACGAAAAAATTTGTAAAACAACTATTTAACATATGAAAAACGTGTTATTAGATTTTTATAAAAAAAAAACATATATTGCTGGGTTTAATAACTTTTCAATGTCAAAATACTTTTTTATTTGAACTGCAAATTAGCAAAACTTAAATAAAAAAAGATGATTTTTGCAAGTTTGCATCACAACTTTTACCATTTTTTCCTACTGATTTTTATATTTTAAAAATTCAGCGCAAATTTTTTAAAATAATTGAAAATAAATATTGTTTTAATAACGTAAACACTAGATTTTTTAAAGAAATTGTTTTGCACTAACTTTGGTTTGTTAAACCATGTAATTAAACCTCAACTTAGTTAATATTGCAAGCCTGCGCATGCTCCCATTTTTTTGTTAAACTTCGTTTTGTAAATTTAGTTTTAAAAAACTACGTTTCAAAACTTTACAACAAAGCCTCATTGTCGCTAAATAGAAAACGTAACAGTTTAATCGTAAAATGTAAGATGACATATGTAATTAACAATAATTATCCTACATTATTTAATTTATCAGATATTTTTTTTTTATTTTTAGAAATTTTCCCCCAAGGTGCAAATTGTTTTTTTAATATAGTAATTAATAATTTGTATGAAATGTGTTTTGTTAGGTTTTTGCTAATAACTTTTATTGCTTAAATTTGTGCTCCAGGATATGAACTTACTGTAAGGGCGTAAACCTTTCTAATCTAAAAATGTACATCAATCTTGTACCAAACTTTTATGTTTTTTATAAGCTCAAAAATGCTTTCATCTTAAAATTTATTTTTATTTGATTTTTATTGTTATAAAATCAAAAATCGTCGAAACAGACATTAAATACTTAAAATTTTTATATGCAATATATTCTCAACACAGTGCTAAATCATTAACTTTCAAACCTAAGTTTTAACCTTGCCAACGGTTTATAAAATTATTATTATAAATTGCGCCGTCATCAAAATTCCGCTATTTGAATTTTTTGCAATTTGAGCATATTATAATCATTCAAATTATTAATAATTTTATCAGTGAAATGTACGTTTACTGTATATCTAATTATATTTACATACAATTACTAATTTCGAAAAGATAATCGAATTTTAATTTTCAACATTGAGCAATTAAAGAATTTTGAACGATAATAAAAATATTGATTAGTTAATTGGACTGTTGTTTTAAATATTTTGCATTGCATCAGTATAGAGAAATTATAACTGGCAATCATTTTGTGAGCTATGGATGCGATTTTTGTTTTCAAAGTCAGACGTCTGCAATATTAATTTTAGGGATACACACGCACGCAAAAATATTGTTTTAAAAATTATATTTTAGTATCTTTGAGTGGGGTAAAAAAAACACTAGTGACAGCTCTTGACTTTCGAGTGTTTATCTATCAATATACATGTAGTTAAGCTCTTGAAAAACCACTTAATTCATGATTATTTTACCATTGAAAATCGATTATTTTATCAAGTGTTAAAAAGTTCACTGATAAAAATTTTAAGTACTTCATTTCAGAAGCAGTATACCCTCATTAAATCAAAAATTTAGATTACTTTTAAAAACCGGCATCGCGACTATTGATAAAAAAAACATAATTTACATCAATTATTTTGTAAACAAATAAAATTACATTGTTATTATTGATTTAAACCCCCAATTAAATATTTACGTTTTGTTTTATTGTTCATATTTTGTAATTTTTATAAGCATAAAAGTCTTGTTATAACTTTATAAGAACTTTTAAATTTAGGTTGAAATAATTGAATGGTTAAAACATTAGTGCATTGCTATTGTTATTAATAAATGGATTTTTTGTAATTTTTGCAATTGAAAATTTTATCAGTTTAAAAATTAATCTAATCGAATAATAACAAAGATTTATAAGTTGATTAATTATTTTCACGCACTTTGCGTAGAAATTAAGCTGTTTCGTCGTTATAATTAGGAACATCAATTTTAATAAACACGTTAATCTCAATAGGGAAACCAAACAAACCAGTAATGAATAACAATTCCTGGTTTTTGTCGCACTTTTCAAACAGGTTTTAATTAAGGAAAGTGGTTTTGTATTTTTGTGTAACAGCAAATGGTTTGGCTAAACCAGATCCATCTTCTGCCAAACCTGTTTCCGTCAAACTTCTTCTCCCAAATCGTTTTGCCACGAAAACCTGGTTATTGCAAAATATAAATAAAGCTCATACAAAATAAAATAGTGACGTCAAATGGTTCTTTGGAAACCCAAGTTACCAAAGCTTAAAAAAGCGCGGGGATATTTTTAAAAAATCATCCAAAATGAAATTTTTTATTTAAAAACTTGTTGGCGCCTATCAAGTCTTTGATCTTGGATACTTAGCAAGAACATAAAAGAATGCAATAAAATCCTTTTAAGTCTTCAAAACTGCAAGGTTAAGCTATTTAATGACCTCTTGGTTACCCAATTTACGCGCACTTTTACTTGCCGAGTTATTTCGATTAACTAACAAAAGGGTGACGTCAAAAAATTTTTACCAGCGCACATTATTACCCGATAATTAATATTATTGTGTAATCCGCAGGTGTTATCAAATGACACCTAATTTAAGAAATTAGACTGGTTAGCACTTACGTTACACTTTTTTTTTTCTTCCTTCGCGCTAACAGTGCAAATTGTGCTGCGAGGTACTTGTCATCGCTGTGCTTTCGCACTTACTATAATTTCGAACAAATGTGTCAAAACTATTTTCAATAGTCGTCGCACGCAAACGTCACTAAGTAATTAAATTAGTATTATTTTTAAAAATACATCTAATGTAATTAATTGGTATTAATTAAAATGTGCGGAGTGGATAAAAGAATATCCCTCGTGGAAAAGTTTTATAATGATAATGCTTGAACAAACACAAGTTTATTAGGTACAGCAAAACATTGTAAAATATTTTAAATAATATAAAAAATTAATTTACTGAAAAATTAAGTTTTCTGTTAATTATAAATATTTTTTGAGTACCGGTATTAAAAGTTGTTTTTTATTTATTTTAGGCTAATGGTCATTATGAGTTGCCCATTATGGACAAACTTCATCCGGATGCTAACGGCATCGGAAATTACATAGCTGCTGACCTGAACCCGCCAAACGCCGCAATTAACAGAGAAACTGCCATCAGAGTCTCGAGACGATTAATGAAAAAATCAAAGAAGAAGAAAGATGATCTGGCGACCAAAATTAATGAACTCAAAGGCGAAGTCCAAATGGTAATTCAAAAAAAAAAAAAAAGAAAAGCAAAATTAAAAGTTTGTAACATTATAATTTCCATTGTTTACATAGGATGAACATACAATTAGCGTGGAACAACTGTGTCAACGTTTGGGAACAGATTTAATTAAAGTATTAATAGTGATTTTATACTTTTTGCATTAATAATTAATAATCTTTTTAGGGTTTATCATCGGATAAAGCGAAAGAAGTGCTCACTAGAGATGGTCCAAATGTGTTAACTCCTCCTAAGCAGGTCAGCGAATGGGTCAAATTTGCCAAACAAATGTTTGGAGGTTTCGCCTTATTGATGTGGTATGTTAATTAAAGTTATTTCAATTAATTTTTTGTTTACAATTATTTTTAATGCTATTTTTTACAGGACTGGTTCAATATTATGTTTCGCGGCGTATACGTTACAAATTTTGGTTTTACAAGAAGTGGGATTAGATAACGTAAAAAAATTATTAAATCAAAAAAGTGTTTAAATAATATTAAAATTAAAAATTTATTTACAGTTATATTTGGGAATAGTTTTAGCTTGCGTCGTATTTCTAACGGGATGTTTTAGTTATTATCAAGAAGCTTCCAGTTCAAAAATTATGGAGTCTTTTAAAAATATGGTTCCTCAGGTAAATATTTTTTTTTATAAATATGATTTTTATTTTATTTTTTTTTTTTTAAATATTATTTTCGATTTTATTTAGTTTGGCACAGTAATTCGTGATGGCTCAAAATTCGTAGTTCCCGCTGAAAATCTGGTGTTGGGAGATTTGATAGAAGTGACTTCCGGAGACCGAGTTCCGGCCGACATCCGAATCGTTTTTTCGCAGTCTTTTAAAGTGGACAACTCCTCTCTGACTGGGGAATCTGAGCCTCAGCTCCGGGGCGTTGATGCTAATAGTGAAAATCCGTTGGAAACCAGAAATTTAGCTTTCTTTTCAACTTTTGCCGTTGAAGGTAAACAAAAAAACAGCAACAACAATTGCTACGATTTAAATCTGAGAAATAAAAACTTAAATTCGTATAAAATTTTATAGGCTCGTGTAAAGGAATAGTGGTCAATACGGGTGATAAAACGGTAATGGGGCGAATAGCTCATTTGGCTTCAGGCATGGAAGATAACGAAACCCCGATTGCGAAAGAAATTTCTCATTTCGTTCATTTAATCACCGTATTTGCGTGTTTGTTGGGTATCATCTTTTTCGTGGTCACGTTTTGTTTGGGCTATCAATGGATCGACGCGGTTATATTTTTAATCGGAGCCATCGTAGCCAACGTACCCGAGGGACTATTGCCGACTGTCACCGTGTGTCTGACGCTGACCGCTAAACGTATGGCGAGAAAAAACTGTTTGGTCAAGCATTTACAAGCGGTGGAAACGCTAGGATCGACTTCTGTTATCTGTTCGGATAAAACCGGGACACTGACGGAAAATCGAATGACTGTCGCTCATTTCTGGATAAACGACGAAATTCATCGAGCGGACACTTGCGAAGATCAAGCGGGTAAATTTTAATTATTAGTAAAAAAAAAAATCTGTAATTTTATTATAACGTAAAAAAATTAATTTGTAGTGGCCACTTACGATAAAAACAGTTTGGAATTTAAAATATTAACAAACGTAGCTGTGTTGTGCAATAAAGCTGAATTTAAAGCCGGCCAAGAAGAAATTCCCATTTTAAAAAGGTAAACAAATATATTTTTTAGGTATGATAATACCATATTTAATTTTTATATTTTAATTTCCTAGAGAAACGACTAGTGATGCGTCGGAAGCGGCACTTTTAAAGTTTTTTGAGATAGCAGTGGCCAGTACTTATCAATTACGAACAAAACATAAGAAAATTTGCGAAATCCCATTTAACAGTACAAATAAATTTCAAGTATGGGTGCAAAAAAAAATTTTTTTTTATTATTATAATTTAATTCTTAAAAAATTTGATCATTTCAGATTTCTGTCCACGTAGGTGAGACTGAAAATGCGTCGAGTCATTATAAATTAGTGATGAAAGGAGCCCCTGAACGGATCCTTGACCGATGTTCCACTGTGTTGTATGCTGGAGCCACTCATCCTTTGACCGAGTTTTGGAAAACTCGTTTTAACGAGTCTTATTTAGCTCTCGGAAGCTTAGGCGAGCGAGTTTTAGGTAAATACCAAACTAAAATATGAATTTCAAACCGAGTTTTAGGATGTAAACAAACACTAGTTTACACGACATTTTATTCGCACGGGCGCAAATCGAGTTTTAGGAAATAAATACGCGCGTAAATGCGGTTTATAAATAAGTAAGCTTGGTTAACATTTGTTTAAATAAAACTTTTAAGAAGAAATCAACACTCGGCTTAAATATAATTTTAAGCCGCAAAATAAATTTAAAGAAATAAACATTAGTTCAAACGGAGTTTTAAGTTAAATTAAGAGCATAAATCTCTACTTAAATGAAGTTTTAAGGTTTGAAATTAAGTTTAAGACCTAGCTGAATTGTAGTTCGAAGACCTAAACACCTGCGTACTGTAAATAAATTTTTAGGAAAGAAACTCAATTGTATTGCTTTTAGGTTTCTGCGATCTGGAGTTGCCCGCTGAAGATTTTCCGCTCGGCTATTCCTTCGATCCGGAAGACGTAAATTTTCCCTTGGAAGGACTGCGTTTCGTCGGACTCATCTCGATGATCGACCCTCCTCGTCCGGCCGTTCCCGACGCCGTGGCCAAATGCAGAAGCGCCGGAATTAAAGTAGACGTTTGAACGCGAAATAATTCCATGTTAAAATAGTACAGTAGTTTTCTTTTCACACGAGATAGGTTATAATGGTAACCGGCGATCACCCGATCACAGCAAAAGCCATTGCCAAATCCGTGGGAATTATATCCGACGGCAGCGAAACTGCGGATGATGTCGCCAACAGATTGCACGTCAACGCCGACGATATAGACACGAGGTAAATTTGTTAAATTATTGATGTGAAAAAACAATTCATAAATAAAAATAATTGTGTGGATTTTTTTTTTTTCTAATAAAAATTAGCGACTTGAAAGCGGTAGTTGTTAATGGCGGTCAATTAAAAGACATGACCACGGATGAATTGGATGAAATTTTAAAGAACTACAGCGAAATTGTTTTCGCCAGAACTTCGCCTCAGCAAAAGCTTTTAATCGTCGAAGGTTGTCAGCGTCTAGGGGCGGTTGTGGCTGTGACCGGAGACGGGGTTAACGATTCACCGGCGTTGAAGAAAGCCGATATAGGAATTGCGATGGGAATTACCGGCAGTGACGTTAGTAAACAAGCGGCGGACCTTATTTTATTAGACGATAATTTTGCGTCTATCGTGACTGGTGTTGAAGAAGGTAAATAAACCAATAATTTTCTTAAGCTAAAAAAAATTAATTAATCGAAATAAATCAATTTTTTCAGGTCGTTTAATTTTTGATAATTTGAAAAAGACAATTTCTTACGCGTTGACTACTAATATTCCGGAAATTACGCCGTTTTTAATGTACGTCGTTTTGGACATTCCTCTACCTTTAGGAACAGTGCACATGTTGGTCATGTGTTTAGGAACTGATATTGTAAAAACCTTTATAATTTTTTTTTCTTTCTTTTAATTAATTAAATTCGTGAGTAAAATTGTTGTTTATTTCGCAGGTTCCGGCTATTTCATTGGCTTACGAAAAGCCTGAAAATGATATTATGTTGCGAAAACCTCGAGATCCACGAACTGATCATTTGGTGAACGGGAAATTAGTGAGCCGTTCTTACGGATGTATCGGAGTGATGGAATCGGTGGGTTCTTTTTTCGCTTGGTTCGTGTGTATGTCTCAATCTGGATTTAATCCGACGACGCTACTTAACCTCCGACCGAGTTGGGAATCTAAAGCCATCAACGATTTGGAAGATTCTTACGGACAAGAATGGGTACGATTGCTAGCTAACAAATGTATTTTTAAGTGCCATTAATTTTTTTTATTATTCGTTTCTAGACTTACGAACAAAGATTGGCCTTGCAATACACGGGTTACACCGTGTTTTTCGTCAACGTCGTAGTTCAACAATGGGCTAATTTGTTAATAAACAAATTCCGAAGAAATAGTATCTTTCAACAAGGAATGACGTAAGGCATCAATTTAAATATTTTCGAATAGATTAATTAATTTTATGTAAAATATTCTTCTAAAGGAATCACGTGCTTACGTTTTCAATTGTTTTCGAGACGGCTTTGGCTTGTTTCTTTAGTTATACTCCCGGAATGATTAATTTACAAATGGCACCCGTCAAGTAAATAAAAACTTTATAAATAACCTTGATTAATTTACTGTACAAACATTATTTTTTTTCTCCTTCTTAGATTTTTATGGTGGCTTCCTTCAATTCCGTTTGCCGTTTTATTGTTTGTTTTGGACGAAATACGTCGATGGATCATTCGGAAGTATCCGGGATGTTGGTTGGATAGAGAGACCTACTATTAACGTGCATAATGGAATATTCAACAATAATTCTCATTTAACTATTCTTTTTTTTTTTTTTTTTACGTCGGAAACAATACTGATATGTAATTAATTTGATTCATGTTATATATGTCGGTGGCAAATTAAAAAAAATCAAACAAGCAATTTATTTTAATTATTGGGAAAGCGGTACTGAAAGATGGGGAAAATTGTTTACATTAATACTACGTAGCTTAATAATTCTTGCCATAAAATTACTCTTTTATAACTTAAAATTACGGCAATTTACTTTTCAGAAATGGTATTTTTGACGCTTTATAATTTGGGGCATATGTATTTGTGGTTTACTTTAAGTAAACCTGACCATTAAAAATATACACAAATAAAAGTCTGTTAGGCTAGCTACATTTGAGTTCGTTTTTCCCTATTAACGAGAAAAATCTGATTACTTTTTTTTATTTAATACAGTAGCTTAATCGTTCCGAAAGGACAAATAAAATAAATAATTATAAATACAGTATATGGAGTACATGCATGCACCAATACAAATTAAAAGTTTCATAAGGAATCATAATTAGCAGACAATTAATTACATAATTGCATCAGCAATATAATTAGTTTAAAATTTTTTTTTCCCTTTGTGACGATTTGATTTAATGTATATTTTGTCCAAATCACGACCTACGTAAATTGCTACAACCCGCGTTTTTGAGGAACCCGGTTTTGTTAAAAAAACACCCATTAAAACAACAACAAAAAAATTGGTTGTCTTTTTAAGATTTTTATCGATTTAAATTTCAATTTGCTGGAAAAGACGGTGCAAAATATAGTAATCAAAATTATTTACTTTCTACGGTTGAAGGAAGCCTTAGATTATATTTTGCTTCAGTAAATAATATTTTGTAAACTATATTTTTTTATTAAATAGAAAAATATTTTGTTTTAAGCCCCCAATGACCTACAACTCGGTATTCGAGTCTAGGCTCAGCTCACAGTATTATGTTTACGAAATTGTATTATCGTATTTGAATAATTGTAAATATTAAACGGATTAAAAAAAAGTAAGCGCCTTCTTAGCTCAGTCGGTAGAGCATTGGACTTTTAATCCAAGGGTCGTGGGTTCAAGTCCCCCAGAGGGCGTAATTTTTTAACATTTTCCAAAGAAAAAGTTTTATAAAAAATGAATATTATGCATTTAATTTTTTTTGAATTAAATTTGGGGTGAAACATATTTGTGTAAACATTTCATAAAAACATCGCGTACTTATAAGGCAAAAATCTGTAAGAGCGGACGAAAAGTTAGAAAAGCCAAATTTTAAAATAGATTCTAAAGCGGAAAAATAATTATATCCCTATAACGTTTAGGAAAAGTTACGGTACAATGTTAATTTCAAGTTAATTTTGAAATAGCGAAGTACAAATAGCCAAGAGCCAAAACTATTCCGCCTTTGACAGGTTTTATCGATTACATATTTATTGAGGTGTGAATAATTATTAATAGGCGCGTTCATTTTTTTAACAGCCTTCTTAGCTCAGTCGGTAGAGCATTGGACTTTTAATCCAAGGGTCGTGGGTTCAAGTCCCCCAGAGGGCG
>JAQGAY010002644.1:0-10015 GCA_034698085.1 Polydesmus angustus
TTGACGTCATTTTCATCCGGTTGACGCCATTTTTTTTTCGTTTACCCCTCACATATAAAGTATAACTTTAAAAAAATTTTTTTAACATTTTTCTTTACATAAACTGCAGTAAATAAGCAATTTACATTATTTGTACGTAACATTTAAATTATTGTGCGTAAAATTATGTAAATTAACTAACTGTATCATTAACTATCGGTAGCTTTGTTGTTTAGCTCAACAATATCGTAACTCTTTATTTGAATTTGATGTTTATTTCCACCTGTCTATACATGTCATAATAGTTAATTTACATTTATTCAATTTACAATAAGGACGGGTCGGAGCGGCTTAGAATCTCGAAAGAACCGAATGACGATAATCCAACTTCTACCTTAATTGAATATGAGTTTAGTATATTTTAAAAAAGTTGAAGAATGGAGACTGCAAAATTTGAAGATGAACTTAAAGTAACTTATAAAAATGGCAATTCGACAATATTTCGACAAATTTTAAAAAAGACTTGGTTAACAAAATTATGGCTAAATTTCGTTTCACAAAACAGTTGTGCGTGAGCTCACTGAGAAACTATCAGGACAAATAAATCTTAATTACGAATTAAATTTAAAAGTACGATTTTAAAAAATGTCATTCCCATGGGCGAAACTTAACATCCCATGGCCAGTTCAGAGAATCAGAAGCTAGAGCTTCCGAAGAAGGATCCACCTCAACGTAGACCACTATGGACTTCCTGCCCCGACGGTTAGGAAATCGCGAACAAACCCGCACCACCACACCACTTTCCTCAAGAAAATCTTGCAGCACGGATTCCGGAAGATCAATCGGGAAATTCCTGACAGCATAAGCAACTGGTCGCGCCAACCCAGAAGCAAAGGCCCTTACGGATATCGGCGACGACCCCCAGCCACCCACGGCGGTCGAAGTGCGTTGTCTTTTCGTAATAATGTTAACAGACTCCGCTTTTCTTTTCCCTTGCACCCGAGTGGTAGTGGACGCTAGTGTCTTCACTCCTATAGTGGCAGGTTGAAAAGTCGGAAGCCCGATGGTCTGATCCCCTGAAGATGACCCACGCACCTTTGCCCTTCTACTAGGCCAACCACGTTGATGACCACTACGATTACCTAGTCCACTTCCCCGCGAAACTGTGCCCCCCTTGTCAAATCTCAAATCGCTAACCGCCTCTGCCGCAAAAATTTGATTACTCCGCGCTGACTTTTGAAAAACCGTTGGACAAATATCACTATTAATTATTAATAATTGCGCGTCTCTCATCCTATGAGAAGATTCACCGACAACGTCACTATTAAATCGCATAACACACTTTTTTTTAAGTTTATCCTCATTAACGAAGGATTCATCTTTGACCTCTCTCCCCGAAAAAATCTGCAGTAACTTATCTAATTTAGAATGTATTTCCGCATTAATCTTGTCAAAATTGTTCATAGACTCCTTTAAGCTTATGTCTGTATCAAGTTTTCTAACTAGCTGTTTCTCAGAATTTAATAAACTTGTGTCATTTTCCTTTTTAACCCGAACTTCGCTTATCTTCATGGACAGGGGAGCCATGGCTATTGGCATTGCTTCGGGGGCACGCGTTAAAACCGGGAGCGGGTTTGCTCTATCCATATCCTCCTAGATAGGACTATCCACAAATAATTGCCGAGAAATACGCCTGGAAGTCGAAAGACCCAAAACACACAGGCGCAAAACAAAAGAACTGTATAACTGTCGAGAAAGCGTCTCAAACTGATCTCTACAACAAAAATCAAATGTATAGTAAGAAATTGGAAAAATAACGGAAGACCAGTTTGTCAGGTGCACTCAAAATTTCACGCTTGATTTGAACTTCAACAAAATTGCGAAATTCCCTGCCGAGTTGAAATTCTCAACACTAAGAATATCAAAGTCTTTATCAAATCTACGGTAACCGTCAACCCACACGTGCTGAAGAAATATTACCGATCAAAAGTCTTGAAGTCTGTTTAAAAATTAGCAAGGTTCAAAAATTAAATACTGTATAATTAAGAAGCAGAAGCACGAATAAAAACACTGTTCATACTGTAGCACAAACAGTCTCTCTAGAAATAACTGGCGGCTCATACAGTACGTCCGTGTACTAGTGTAATAATTATTATTCAAAATTGTTATTTCGGTAGAGGCCGGTCCGTAGTGCAAATTCGATTTAAAAAATTGGTATTCACACTTTTTCAACTTCCTTCCAAGAAACAAAAATCTTGCAATGGAGCATCACTAAAAATAAGAAAATAAAAATGTGGGTGCGAGTAGATTTTGTCCTTGGTTAGGCCCTAGGGCGTATGACACTCTAAAACCGTCACTGAATGTACTAATTAAAAGCACAAATAATGATTCAAATAAAAATTAAAGTTTAATAAAATTAATAGTACCGGTAATAATAGTTATTGTTTCATCTCATAAATGCGGGACCTTTTATTGGAATTTATCTAAAGTTCAACTGTTAAACCATAGCCACCAAGGAAGATAATGGTCAAACCCAATAAGACAAACAAAAGATTTTACAGCAAGCCTACATTGTATTTTATTATTACTTGAATATTCTTTTGGCGGTAAATATTTATAATATCAAGCGTCAATTAAGTAACAATTGCTTCGTTTTGCGGCTAGGTGGCGTTATTATACCTTACGAGATTTATTCAAAGTTCTATTCTATTCAGTAGGTCACTTCAAAGTTCACTCAAAAACAGATAATAGCAAGGTACCGCTAAATGTACAGGCAAATAAAAAATTATTCGGTTTTTTTTTTAAATTTTTTTAAAGATAACTTTACCATTGATCATCCTGACGAACTAGGTAGAACACAAGGAACATTATTAAAAAATAATACAGTACAGTACAAGCTTTACAGTTTTAAGATTAAAAATTTAATTACTATAAAGTAAAGTAATTTTTCAATAATATAGGATGTCACTAAAGAGCACAATAATCATTATTTGTCATTTATTATAAGATTTTTATTCCTGTAACAGATTTAATTTTTTTTTTAAATTTTAATTTACCGTACTGTATTAAAATTTATTAATTAATAATATTCCCCATCAACTACACTAACCTAATAATAATTAACAACAATATTGTAAAATTTTAGTTTAATTTTTTTTTCTATCATTATAATGTTTACTTAAATAAATAAATGTGCAAGTATTACAATTTTCAAATTTGTTATTAATTTTCAACTACATGCTCAAAATACCATTATAAATGTCCATTCATCAATTAGAAAGAATAACCGCGGAACCCCTATTATATATATATTTATCTATAAACGTCTCCTCTCTTTTATTTTTTTATTTTATTTTATAGTACAAAACATCAATAAGGAAGGGAGAATAGGAGAGTGTTGATAGAAAAGGGAAAGCCAACATCTATTGGTTTTTTTACTGCGCATGCTCACAGGTATTCACCAGCTGTTGCTAATGTTACGTCGAGTGCGATGTACTAACAAACGAAAAAGAGTGAGTCTCTCCAAACAACCGTTGTAATGCAGTTCCGTTGTACATGTAGTGAAGTTCCGTGGTAAACGCTCAAGGAAAATTAAGCCAACATGTTAACCTTTATTTAATACCGGTGCCTTGGATTAATGACGTAAATAGCAAAGGTAAGCTCATTTAAACATTTAAATATTTTGCAGTTAAAATTAATACCGGTAAATAAAATAATATTTTCCGTCAAATTAAAACGATGATTTTTAAATCAATATTAAGCTTTGTGTCCAAATTCAATGCGTGTATAAGAAAGAAAAGCAAAGTAATATTTATTCAAAATATAATAACAATTAATAAATATAAATTACCAATACTGTATTACATTTCAAAATTATTAAAACAAGCATAAAAACTTTTTTTAAAAAAAAAAAATACCGGTGTAAAATTCTAGTAAAAGTTGTTTTTTTAAATAAAAATATAAAAGCTTGTTTCGGGAATCATTTAAGTGTCAAATTATTTTTGAACTTTTTCGTACCGCATTTCAAATAATGATTGGTAAATTGACCACTGGTTTGAAAATAATATTTTATTTGAAGCTTATATCTTTTTAAATCTTGTCTATTGATAAACGTTTTACTGCAATATAAAAAAATAAAACTCACTAAATTCACGTTCAATCGATAAAACAATTTAATGAGTTTTCGAAGAGTTTTAATTACCTTTTCACAAGAAATGAATTTGCTGAGATAACATATCACTACTGTCTTCAAATACAGTACCAACATATTAAAATTATAATACTTTTAAGATATGAAAATTAATAAATAATTATCTGAAGCATCAAAATCTAAGGTTGATGAACTTAACATTTCAATATAAAGATGAATAATTTATACTAATCCCTCGATTAGCGCGGGCTGTGCTTTCCTAAAAATTAGCGCACTAATCAAAACCGCATTCAAACTCAAAATAAAGACATTAATACCCTACTAAAGCTTTTCAAAACATGCATTAAATATTTGTTTTGAAAGACAAATTCTTTCAAATAGCAAAGTTTACATTACGATTTATTCAAATACAGTAGAACTTGGCTATAACGACCGCGGATTTAACGTACTTTTTTCGGGTTTCTATATTACGTATTCCCCTTATAAAATAATTCTGTTACTGCATCAAAAAAAAAAAAAAAACCTTAACCCCGGGTCACTACACTTCCTCTCAGTGAAAAAAAAATCCGTAAAAGTCTAGATAACTAGCTTACAGTAAGTACTGTACTTAAAAGCAAAATAAGACATACCTCGCAGTAGTATTGAAGGAATCCAATGCATATCCATCAATCGCTCTCAAATGTTGTACAAATTTTACCCGGATATAAAACATAATCTGTCCCTTCAACATTGCTATAACCGAGTTCTACTGTGTAGTGTTTTAGTTTTTTCAACTCTGTATTTAATTAACAAAGTTTTCAAATTTCAATATAATAAAAAATCGACAAAAAAATATTTTTAAACAAAAAAAAATAATAATAATAATAATACGCAATAATTCGATTGTTTAACAAAGTTTATAACGTCTACTTGTGGATATCATTCGTTGCTCTTGTAAAATTAATCAAAATTAATTACGCCGTCCACGATTGCAAAAAGCGATGCTTCGTGATTGTGGAAAGCGATTTTATTTGTTTACTCAAATTATTTATAGAATTTAAAAAAAAATTAATTTTGATTGCTCAAAGCGATAAAAATTGTTAGTTTAAAATATTCCTTATCTAAATGCATTTAAAATTAATTCTTTTCATAAATTCCTATGTGTCTGTAATAGACAAAAAACAATAAAACATTGGCAACCAAACTGTAAACCGCAGCAATCGAGGGATTATTGTAATCAGTATATTGAAAGCGCCTTTTCTTACCACCGACTACAATTAAATTGTCAAACCATAATATTTTAGAACATTTGACTGAATATATTAGAATTTTAAGCATTCAACGCTCTGATAATCCAGTGGCACGTCAAGTGCATCTTTTACACCGAAAGCCACATCGTCGAATTGCAAAGACGATTGAGAAGTGCACCTTTTTTTTTTTCATTTTTTTTCCCCGAAGCTTAAAGCAATTAACGCTCTGCTGAAAAATGTATAATTTATAAAAATAACGCCGATACAAAACGTTGACTCTATAGATATATATCACCACCCATTCCATTCTGAAATTAACAACTAAACGAGTGCGCGATCGCTTTACTTTTAAAGACAGGTGGTTGACCTTTGTCTTTATTTATCTTTAATTGTCACGTGGGCCGCTTAATTCACGTGCAAGTGTTATTTCCTCATCGCATAATTTCTGAACTTTCCATTAAATTCTACGCCTGTGTATTTAGATAACGTTTTTGTCGGATGGAGTCCACTTAAGTTCGCGATGGGTTTGTGGTCTTGGGGCTTGCTCGTTTTCTTCCTAACGGCGGTCGCAGGACAAGGTAAATTATACATTTTCATTACATTTTAATTAAGTTCACTCATGCTACCTAAAAATAATAAGGCTCAAAAATTATTATTGTTCAACTTTTCTCGTTTCTAATGTATATTAATAGCAACGAGATATTTGCATCACTGCGCACGCGTTACAAGTCGCAAAATCATATTTTGCGTTTAAAGGATGACTGCTCATATAATATTAAGCCCAAAAACCTTAATAACACAAATTTTTTGCCAAAAAAAAAAAAAAAATTTGTTATTTAGTACTTGATTTTCATCATTATAAATCCTCTCGAAATAACGTTCTAAATAATAATTATATAGAGAAGATTTGAGCTTTTTCATAAAATCGATGATTTTTACGCGTCTGTAATGGATTATTTATTGTAGTGAGAGGCATATCATTGGCAATATCGATTACGAGTTCAAAGCATGTCAAAAGATTGTTTGTTTACATTATTATAATTATTATTTTATCAACTTCGCCAACCATTATTTATAAAGAATTAGAAAAAGAATAATAAGATTTTCTTAAATATAATAACCAAAATAAATCGTTTAACGAACTCTTTCAATCTTTTAATTTTTTTTTTTTTAATTTTTTGGGGTTAATTTGCATGAAAATTAATTGCGCAGAAACGAAAATATAAAAATTAATTGTGTAAAAAAAAATTAGTATTAAACATACATTTCGAATACCTAACTAACTCTTTATCTGTGCAATTTTTATGCCTTCGAAAGTACACGGCGGTTTAATAAAAAGTACGCCAAACATTATTTTTATATACGAGAATTTCTAATGCCTGATAAATAATTATACGAAACTTTTCCAATATACGGTAGTAGTTTCAACATACACTATTATTAATTTGAATGAAGAAAAAGATCTTTTAACTTCATCTGATTATTCTATCTTTGATTTTTCGAGCAAAAAATAAAAACCAAAAGTTATTTAAATGAAGAATTAAGTACGTAATATTTTAATTTTGAAATTATTACTGTATTAATAAAATATGGCCCAAGCTTTAACATTAAATTTGCTTATAAAATTAAAAATTGATAATAAGATTTTTGCTTACTCGTTCAAAGACCATAATAATTATTTTATTAATAGCATTTTTAAAATATGCACACACTTACGTTTTTATTTAAAAACTTCCGGCATTTATTTTCTGCTCATAAAGGCGGTCGATAAAATAATTTTGTTATTAAACCTTAAATGAAATTGTTCGTTAACTAAACTTCGCCAGATAAAGTTCAAACCCTCTTATCCATTCAAACTTCTTGTGTCGAAAGACGAAAAACAATAAAAAAAAAATTAAATCAATTTAAATAATAGTGAATGTTGAAAACATTTATTGTTTGTTTATACATGTATTGAAAATTGTTTTAGTATGAGATCGATCTGAAATAAAGTTTGACTTACTTTTTATTGAACTACCATGTACTTATTTTATTTTAAAAAAATTTACATAAGAGTTGAAAATAAAAAAAGTTGCCGCAATTTAAATATTATTTTAAACAAAACAAAAATCGCAAAATCGATTTTCCTACTTCATTTATCAATATTTGAAATCTGCAACCTTTTTTTTTTCTCAAAGAGTTAAAAATGAGCCGACCGATTCGTTTTCACGATTAAATTTCAATTAAAAATCCGAAGAGAAAAGAAAAGATACATCATTGTTGAGTAATATTGTTCGCGCCAACGCTAACTGTATTCCTTGCGCCCTATTTGCTCCATCTGTAGAGAGAGAGAAATAAACAGGTGTGTTATATGAATAATTGTCCATTCTTTTTTATTTGTGTCACCAGATGGCCGCTGTTACTTGAAAGAAGGAAGTTCCAGCGCCTCCTTCACCGTCAGCGAATCTTTACCGATAGGTAAAAAATAAAAAAACTCAACTATCTTATCAATTAATTAACTAACTAACTAATCTTCCCGAAATGATATTTCGATTAGGCGGAATAATTGGAGTGTTGGAGGTGGGCGGATCGGCGGGAAAAGACGGAGACATTGTTCTCAGTCTCCAGGAAGGGAAAAGGAACGTCCAAAATATGATTCACATCTTAACCGAAACCAAGCAACTCGTTTTAACTGGCAAATTAGACAAAGAAGTAGGCGGTGTTTTTTTTTTTTTTTTTTTTTTTTTTTTTTTTGTGTTTATTAATGATTAATGTGATGGACATGGTTGTATTCTTAGGGCGTGGATGGACCGAGCCAATTGCACGTACAGGTCAAGTGCGAAAGACGGATGAGCAACGATCCCGTAAGTTTAGATTTCTTTATTAATATCATTTAGTGAAGGAAAAGGGGAAGGGGGATTTATTTATTCGAGAGAGGTCATCCGTAAATAACGTCTGAGTGAAAATAAATTAATATTATAGACTGCTGCAGAAACACCGCTGGTGTATTTAAATAAAATTACTGTAGGAATATTTTGTATGGAAAAACACGCGTGTTTACGCTTCAAATAGTGTTTCTCATCAGAAACAATAAAAAGAAATGCGATTTAATGCAGATAAAAGTGTTTGACCAAAAAATATTTACAATGGGGATTGTTCGATAAGAAGTAAAAGTCATTAACTCCATTTGTTCAAAATTTTTAAAGAATAAAATTTTTTTTAACGTGGCAAAATCTACTTTTATTGTTGTTTTTTTTTTTTTAAAAAAAATTATTTGCGCTTTTTAAGAGTTAAAATTTCATTCTTAAGTTTAATTTTCATTAATGGTTTTTTTGATTTCATCATTTGACAGTTTAGTTTCAGTTTTACATATTAAATTTTAAGTTATTCTATATTTTTCTTATGCTTGAACTGCAATTTCTCAAAATATAATTTTTATTTATAAATGTTGAGTTCTCGTTCATAAAAGTTTACTTTTTTTTTATTATTATTATTATTTTTTTTTTTTATTATTTATTTGCGCCCAAATCGGGCAAAAACATAATCAGTTTTTCGTTCATAAAAGTTCAGTTTTCGTTCATAAAAGTTCAGCTTTCGTTAATAAAAGTTTAGTTTTTGTTCATAAAAGTTCGGTTTTCGTTCATAAAAGTTTAGTTTTCGTTCAAAAAAATTATGTTAAGTTTAGTTCTTGTTTAGAAAAGACAATTTCTACTTCTTAAGTTTCATTTTCTAAAATCTTAATTGTCAATATAAAACTTGACTTTTCAAATGCAATAATATTAAATTTTTGCTTGAAATTTTAAAGAATATTTTATAAAACTGAAAACTTTACTTTTGAAATCCAATATTTTGTGTTAATCAAAATCTGCAAAAATAAAAAGAAAAAATGAAATTTTTGTCAAATGCGAAAGTTTTCTTTTTGTGTTGTTTTTACAGTTAGTGACTTTTCCTTGATAAACGTAAATAAATTGTTGTGAATGTTTCGATTTGATTCAACATAAATTTCTCCAGTGAAAAATTCAAAAATCGTTATCACTCTGCGTACCCAGAACTATCAATTTGCGATTTCGCGGATGCAAGAAATCTCCCCCCAATAATAATTGAGTGCCGTCGCTCAAGTGAGCTCATCTCCCCAACTTAAAACAAACAACCGAAAAATTTCAAAAAACAGTGCGAGCAACAATTAATTCGATCAACAATAGTTCTGAGAATTGGAACAAAAAAATCGATATTAATCGTCCAACTCGAATTCCTCTTTGTTCAACGGGTGACGTCACATACTACTGATACACTTCGCGTGCTTTTTCACGTGAGAAAAGAGTGAAACGAGGTGAAAATCGCAACAAACATTTAAATATTTTTAAAGGGGAGAGAGAAAAAAAAAAAAAATGGAAAAAGTTAAAAATATTATTATGATGATGGTGGTGGTGGTAGTAGGTATTAGTCCAGGAAGCTGCGCAATTTGAGAGGGATATGAAGCATCTGCTGGTTTCGGATACGCTTGTGTGGGGACAGGAAGTGCAGTCGGCCTACCGTGTCCCTTCCACCTTCGTCCCAACACACCTTTCCTCCACTCGACTTTCTTTCTGAAAAAAGCTATATCTAGGGTGCTCGGGCAAACAAGTATAAGTCAAAATTTGTAAAATTTGGGTTTTGCTTGTTCTATATTAAATGGACT
>JAQGAY010002645.1:0-10014 GCA_034698085.1 Polydesmus angustus
AAGTATAATCAAAATTTATAATAATAAGCAAATTTTTGCTTTTAATAGTGACTTTTAATATTAAGTGAATGCACCTAATGTTTATTTAAAACTCCTGATTGAATTAACTGATAAGTTTAATACTCTACACGGTGTCCGTAAAAAAAGCGAACCCCACTAAATTAGTATTAAATCCTTTTAATAATCAAAATATTTTAATGCTACATGGATAAAATTCACTTTAAAGACTTTTTCAACATTGAATTGTTCTATTCTGCGCTTAAAATAACCACTTCCGGTCACAACATATGTTAAAAAAAAAGTCTTTAGAATGAAGTTTATCCATGTAACATTAAAATATTTTGATTATTAAAATGATTTAATACTAATTTAGTGGGGTTCGCTCTTTTTACGGACAGCGTGTATAGTGAAACCTCAATTGAAGCGAATACTTTTTTGTTTTGTTTTGGCGAATTTACTGAAATTGAGATAAAAAAAACAGGTGCCAGGAATCAAATAGCTTACATTAATGATGTTCGCACAAATAATAGGATTAAATGCACGTTGATGCAATGATGGCAAATGGAGAGACATTTAAATCGACCGGAAATCAATTGCATTGTGATATAGAGAGCTTCCTCATTCTTTTTGGTCAAGAACATTATTTTTTAATATCTTGGTTTATTTTGATACGTTTCTTTCTTTCTTTCTTTTCTTTTTTTTTTTTTTTGAAAATTAATAAGATTTTTTAAAAATTATTATTTTTCTCAATTTTGGCGCTTTTTTTAGAGGTGCTCTGAGGTAAGTTAGTGCCTCTCCTACGGCACATTTTCTCCTTTCGATACGCCACAGACAATGCGCTCGCGACTGATTTAAAGTCCAAATGGAAGTGTTTTTTTTTTTCTTGAATTAAATTGACATTCAACTTGGATTTTGTTTGTAGCTACAAAATGGTTCTATTTCCGCTTAAATCTTTTGAAAGAGGGAGATTCAAGTAGGATTAAGGGGATTTTTTAAGCGGAAATGTTGGAAGTAGATAACTATATTATTAATACCGTAGTAGAAATAATAAAGTAAAAATATTTTATTAGATCATAATAAAAACTACAATTTCTGTTTGGTCAATTATTTTTTCTACTGAAAAATTACGCCATCATAAAATCACGGCTAACAATTAATTTAAATAAGATAAAAATGATTCGCAAACTCTTGAAATTGAAAACTTAATTAATCTTGTTAAATATTAAAAAGCAAAATTGCGACGTAAATGGAGTAGAACTGCGCAGCTTGCTGATTCGGTTATTGCGCTTGATATGAAATTGAAAGCATAGAGAAAAGAAATATTGCTGGTTACATATTAAATTTGCGATGTTGTTCGGTACAATTTATGTCTTATTCGCAGAGTTAGTTGCTTTAGGACCTACAATTACAAATTTAATCCTATTCACGTGAGATTTACCACATGTATATTTAAATGTAATTAAAGAAATGAAGCTGCGTTGAAATTACTCGGATCTCCGATTAATGCGAAAACCACGTCGTCTCAGTGAGATTAAAAGAATAAATAAATGATATGGAAAAACACTCTTCAGGTTTTAGTGCTTTGGTAAATAAAGGGATTAGGGAAAGCAATTTTCACAAATCAAAAATTGAGAACCCGGAGTGTTCTTAAAAGCAAATACCGATCACAAGTTTTTCGGAATGTTTTATTTAAAACCGGAAGAAGAGGTGGGAAAGTCGTACATGGGTGATCATAAATATCTGCAAGATGTTGGTGGGCCCGTTTTTCTGAGATTTAAATAGATATTACAGTATCGGATGTCCGAGATAATTTTAAATACAGTAATTTCAGTTTGTCATAAATTAATCAAGTGTGAACATTCCAAATTTTCGCCATTTTAAAGATAAACTTGTTAAGTTTTTTCAGTATAATTTTTATTTTCGTAAATAAATAAATAAATACATTAATAAAAAATTTGCAGTTTTATCACTTTTACATTGTTTTTTTTTTTTAAATTTAAAATTACATGTATTCGCAAAAATAATTGTTTAAGGTAATAAACAAATTAAAATCACCACATTTTACCGTTTGGGGTTTGTTTCATATTTTCATAAATATTATTCTCGGCACTCATTGTTTAACACTGAGTGCAGACTGTTAAATCACGTGGATCTACTAAAAATTTGCGAGTTTGCGGATTGGCAAATGTTTTTTTTTTTTTTTGTTGAAAAGCATTCGTTTTAAATTTTGATCCGGTTCTTAAAAGACTTTTACTAAGACTTTTTTTAAAGACTCCTTGTTAGGATTAAAACTTTTAAATCATGATTAAGTAGCTTAATAAAGATTATGGAACCCCGGGGGCAACGACATTTAGTATTATGCTGCCTCTTAGCGATGTATTTTTTTTATATACCGGTAATTCTCGTTTTTCACTGATCACGAATGTTTTTTTTTTCGTTTTAGTTAAAATTCGTTTAAATTATTTTATTTTGTTCTAAAAATCGAGAAGAAATTCTATTTTGGTTTTTACGAGCAAAACTTAACAACAATTTTCGGAAGAGATTCGGTACCAAAACGTTTCAGTTTTTGTTCTCGTATTATAAAGTTTTACGATTATAAAAAAAAATTACATTTCAGTGTTAAAAATAAACGCAGTAAGTTAACTATTTTAGATAGCAATAATAATTAATGATGTGCACTTGATAATTAAAATATTAATTAAAAATGAACCAAGTTGAATGACAGAAAGAGTAGTCAGTGTGATTGATTGGCGTATCATTTGCACAGGCTTTTAATTATTTTATTTTTTATTCTTAAAAGAAACTTTAAAGAAATGTTTTTTTTTTTTATTTTTGATGCGGTGGATAATTGAAAATGCGGTTTTTGTAAATTTAATGAGTTTGCGGCTGTCGGGGATAAGCGGGAGTTGCTGTACAGGCATTTGATTTGGAGCGGAGAATAGCCATTGTACGGACCAAAGGGAATGCTTTTAATTGAATTTCAGTCACGAACACACGCGCGCCAAATCTCAGAGGAACTTTTTGAGGCCAAGAAGAGACCCCAATTTACACGGAAATAAAAGATTAAAAGTTTGTAAGTCACCTACTATTTTGTTGCTACCCAGTAATCTAGATTTATTTAATCCTGGTTTTAGTTTTGATTTTGTTCTAAGAAGTCGTTTAAATCTCTTTGTAACTTTATACTTTGTTACTACTTTAATTTTAAATCTAGATCAATAGCTTTTATGAAACGAAAGTGCAGGTCGCGTTGAAGCGTTATTATTTTGAGCCAGAAAAACGACGCCAGTGAATGCAACAATGCGTGACGTCTTTTAGGTATCGTTATCCGTATTTCGAACGGAGTTACAGGTGTAGCGGCAGTTACGTAAGAATTTATTGAAACGGTGGGAGGGAAAGAGCGGTTATCACTTAATCCGTCGCCATGTTCCCCATTCTTTTCAGCCGTCATTTTTGCTTTCTTTCGCAATTTACATGAATATTAGCGCTCTTTTTACTTCATTATTCATTTCTATTTTGGATCGGGAAGGTTCGCGCCGAACGAATTGCGTTGTAATCCTCGGCATATCAGCATTGGTCTTTCCCCTCGAGAGAGCGTTAGAGGTGGAGGAGAGGTGACGGCGGGCCTTTTTCCTTCGCAAAAATGCATAATTCAAAGAGATGAGTAAACGGTAAAAATGGGAGAGAGAGATACGCGTTGAAACATAAGGCTGTGAACCATTAAGAGAAAATTCAACTTTACATAGGAATGTGTAATGTAGGCGCGATTAAATGAATCGCGTATGAAACGACGTTTTATTTGTGTGCAGCGTTTTCCCCACTCTTAACGTCAACTGCGTATTCAACCAACTTTAGTTTTTATTTTATGCTATACACAGCACCAGTGTTTATTTGTAGGGAATAAATTGTTGAGAGATATGAGGAAAAATAACACTAATAAATGTTATTGATAAAATTAGATTTCAAATGCTGTTAAATTGTCGATTGTTTTCAATAATTATTGAATTTAAAATTATAAATAAATTGTTAAGAAAATTTATTTAGCGAGAATTTATAAAGTTAAGTTTTTAAATTTTTCGAAAACGGGTCAAATAAAAATAACAACTGAAATGAAAGATTAGGAACTTGAGACGCATTTTTAGTACGACCTCGCGTTGCATCTTACTATAGATGCGGCACCATAAATTAGGACGATTTTCCCATGTTTTAATGTAGCTCCAATAGTGGACCACCTCTACTTCAAGACCGCGACCACCCAATTTAAGTTCTATTTTCAATGGCGGTCTCTATTTCAAGACTACCGAGATGATGACTACAGAGAATTATTTTGTGAGTCAGCATTAGAGGGTGGCTGAATAGATACAGTTTTTTTTATTTGATTACAAATTTTAACAATATAAATTCCAGTTAAAAAGTGTGAAAAAATAATAATTTAAAAAAAAAAAAAATTCTAATTGAAGACCACTGTTAGCCGTTCCCAACGATGGTATTGAAATAGAGGTTTTACTTTAGATTATATACAGTACTCTTGAATATAATTTCAAACATGTCTGATTACAATTTGCGAAAATCTAGTTCGGTGCTAAGAGTTATTTTCTGGAATCGATTACCATTAGATATGCGCCAATTATTGGTGGCTGTTTGTTGTAGAAGGAAATTGCTATGTAAGCACTTCAAGACCTAGAATTTCTAAAAATATTGTAATGCCTTGTACTGTATTTATATAAAACTATTTATATTTATTATTATTTATTAAAATCTGCCTATGGCAACACATTTAAAAAAAAAATTTTTTTTTGGGTGGCATAAAAAACCTTGCCAAAAAGAAAAACTAGAAAAGACTCAAATCTGAAAATGCAATGACGCAGATTTGTTGCAACAGCGCAATAACAAAAGAATGCATGCGGTAGTGAAAACCGTAAATTTCGCATAGATACCTAGTTGAAGAATACTTCAGACTTAAATACGTTCTTGGGAGCTCATCATGAGCATCAAACCACATTTATCATTGACGAAAAAAATTTTCATCTTCCTTCTTTAAAAACGCGCCAGTTTTGGTCATTTGTTTCAATGAGTTATTCCTATTCAATGATTTGCGGCGTATTTCGAGAATTGCTATATCAACGCCTGGCTATATCACTTCAAGCGGGAATTAACAAGTGTAAAATTTTTGAAGTTCTTTCCTGAAATTTTAACGATGTTTACCTTATTCTGCCTTTTTTTTATTTACGTATGGGCCGGTTTGTTTTCGTTTAGTTAATGTCTGTTTTTTGGTAATGCTTTTTTGGTTGGATTGTGGTGTTTTTTTTTTTTGCCTTTTTTTGAAATTGATGATTATCTTTCTGACCTTTGTTAATTATTTGTTTTCTCGCTTGGCCCTGGTTTGCCATGGCCAAGAAGTTGTCTTTGAACGCAATAAGGGAGAAATAAATAAATAAATAATAGTTTTGAGGCTGGAATTGACGCTCGGAAACTTAATGGCGCAAAATGTTGTCATTCGGATTTATTACTTTGCGCTTTTTAGCGTTACTTTTCACTACACTTCCATTTTATCGCATTTTTTAATATTAGATAATAGCATTTACAAATGGAATCTTTACGTAATTGTTATATTTTATTGATGAAAAGAAATAAACACTGTACAGTATAATTTTATTAATTTAGTTTTCTGAACAGTAAGGTTTTTTTAAAAAAAAATATTAAAGGTTATAGGTCTGAATACTCACGTTTGTTTCTATTTTTATCGAAGATTATTGATTCCAAGGTGATTGATTTTGGAAAGTCTCGGAATTGTGGGTGGGCTTTATTCTTCTCTCACGTTTAATGCAACGCGAGCATCTATTTTCATGAGCTGTAGTGCAACGCTTCGCAAGACGCGGTAACATCTGTTCGCTGCATTCAAATTCAGTTAGAAGCGAAGCGATCGTTTTATTACATAGATGCTTATTAAATCGAAGCGTTGTTTTTTTTTTTTTCCATTTTTCTTCGAACGCTTAAAATAAATAAATGGTGCGTCTATTGGCCGGCCAGAGATCAGTTACGTCGAAAATGAAGTGAGGCTGACCACTCAGCAACAGCTGCTCGCGTTTAAGAATTTTGATGGGTGTGTGTAAAAAAAAAATGAATTTATTTATGAGAGACCGAGGGAAAAAATTAGTGGTTCGGAATTTTATTTTTTTAAAATAATCAATTTATAACGGTTTATCAACCGATTTAATCGTGAACGATGACTGGGATTAATAATGTCGGATGTTAGCGTCGATTTATTCGAAACGCCACATTTTGAAAAGAGATTTTTGAGATATTTTTTTTTTTAATGAATAAAACGTTTTTATACCTCCATCAATTGAATGCATTTTACGTTGAATGATATGTAACGCGCAATTCAAGCGAAGTAAAGTGATGGATGAGGATGGAGATACCGTAATCATCGGGCCCGTTGACAAGACTGAGTGAGATTTATATCGTACACTGTATTTAAAGTTTTGTACCTTTTACCGTAGATGCTTTCTTTCTGCTCATTGCTTTTTTTTTTTTAACATTGATGGCTTTTACATTAAAAACGTTGGCGGTAATGCACATTAAAGAGTTTGCGGTGAATTTTGTTTAACGGATATTTCTTACGAGTTTGTTGTTTTTTTTTTGCGATCCCATCCTCACCAATCTAACTCAGGTTTCTAGGAAATGTGTTCGTTACCCAGCATTAAATAGTCACATTGTCAATTTTGATGTCACTTTCTAGTTAAGAAATAATAATAGTTAAGAAAGGTGTTCGCATTTTTCTTTACCATTTTTATTAATCAGAGTACCGTACGTTACATGTACATGGAAAGGCAAATTACGAGTTATGGAAAAAAAAACCTTAATGGCTATTTTTTTAAATAACGGTACATACTAATTGTTTTTAAAAACTATCTGGATATTGGCGGTTATTGAATTATAATAAGTGTTTTTAAATTGACATTCGTTATTGTTATTATATTATTCATATATTTTTTTCACTTTAAAAATTTATGGCAGATAAAATATTGTGCAGAAAATCTGACGTAAACGATAACGCGGTTGTAAAGGAAATTATTGTTTATGGTTCTTTCTCGAATTTCAACTAAATTGATTAGATCCAGCGTCAGTGTAATTGACTGACGTTATACTGAAGTAGATTAAATTGAAGCATTTACGTTTAAGGAAGAAAGTGCAATTTAATGTTATTTTACTAGAGTTTGGTTATGAGTTTTAAATTACACGATTTTTGAAGTTATCGTACACACCGGAATGGATCAAACTACAAACTTTTATTTATAACCCGTTTAGAAGCATAGGCCGACTTAAGATTTAGATAATACGTTTATTGTTATTTAAAAAAGTTTATATTTTTAACAAATATTTTCATATTATACCAATATGTAAATGTTGGTAAGTTATGTTAATATTTGTACTCTTATACCATGGAAAAAAAATTTACTGATGAAAATGGTAGTTCGGAAATGTGTTTTTAATATTTACATGGTTTCCTATGGTAAACGTAACTTTCTTTGCATCTTTTATTTATTTATTTTTTGCGATCGTGTACCCTCACTAAAAATGGGCTTGCGAGGTCAGGGTCTATTTAGTGCTTATTCAATAAACCACAGTCTTACTTCTATAAATTTTTTAATATTGAGTTCATATTTTTTTTCCATATAAATTCTACGCTGTTTCGGATTCCCGGGAAAAATGTTTCGCCAAATTCTTTCCGGATAATCGAGTATACGGTATCGTACTTGTAATAATGATAAGAGCTCTGACTCGCGTGGGTTTAGTTTGACACTAGTTGACTTTTCCGTTTCCTTCATAAACAAGTGACGTGCTGGTAACCAAAGCCAACAGGAAAGTGGCGAACATAAAATATGGCCACATATAACTTAAAGCAAAGACTATAATATGCATTGTATATATTATTTAAATTTTTTTTTTATATTTTAAAATATAAGAGGGGCTGGAAGGGAAGAGTAATCTTAGAAAGAGCCTAGATATATAAAATGTAATCCTTATTCGTAGCTTTTTCTTCCATAAAGCCTTTTGTTTTCGAAGCTCGCTAGGCGTGGAATGATCGACGCGAGGAAGAAGATGCGAGGGGAAATGAAAAGTCGGAAAGCATGAATAAAGTCTCATCACAATAAATTCTAAAAAAAAAATAAATAAAGAAAAAAAAATGTGAATTTTCTGCCGGCTACCTAAGGAAAATATGGCAATTACCACCGGGGTAGCAAAGTAGCCTGAACGGCTTAGGTTGACGGAAGTCGATCGATCGGCGATAGTGGTGTTTATATTAGGATATTGATTGAACGTTATGCTAGTGTCTCTTCCGTACAATAAACTTACAAGATTTAACAAAATAATGTAACGTTCCTACATAATTTTGTTTTTGTTATTTTAAGGATTTGAGCGTAACGTATAGGGGTCAATATTATACATACAGCTTTCACCACGTTACCGAATCTTCTAACTATAGTAGTAAAACGTCGCAATTTCGGACGTTAAAAATTCGGACCGTCGCTTATCCGATTTATTGACGGTTCGAGCCATTGTTGTTGTTCAAAACTCCAAAAAAAATATAAATTTGTTTTTTAAAGCTAAAATTCAGTATGGTTTACTGTTGGTTTCACTTCTGTTATCAGCAGAGTGAATTGTTGAGGTTTTTAGCAAAAAAATTACGTTGATGACGTGTTTTGCTTCATTTTGAAAATCCGGAAAAATCGATAATCCGGATGGGGTTTAGGTTTAATTGGTCCAAAATATCGACTCTCTCATATATTTTTTTTCCATTTTTTAAAATTTTTTTTTACTTTTTAAAATTTTTTTTTTTTTTTTTTTTTAATTTTTTTCTTCAAATGTCTTGGTCGTAAATCGAAATTAGTAAAGGCCGTTATAGCAAAACGTCGAATTTTTTTGATTTAATGGCAAGTATTATTTATGAAGTTAAAATCCAAACTAATTTTGAAGAAGTATACAGTACATGGTTAAAGATTTTGTAAATTAAAATGTTTTTTTTTTTTTTTTAAATTTGATTTTCCAATTGAATTATTCCGGTTGAGTATCTTAACTTTAGTAAAATGTAAAAAGTTAGGAGAAAAAATATTTTTGAGTAAGTGGTAAGGATGAGAGAGATGAAACGGAGATATATTAAAAAATCTCGCTTGTCGGTTACGTACAGGACTAGAGAAAAAAAAGAAAGGAACTAGCAAAATGAAGGAACGGTCAAAATTTTTTTTTCAATCGAGTTGCATTTTTTGCTGAAGTAGAAGTTTGGATTGTGGGTGTGTACTACAGTACTAGTGTGGGTGGTTGAGAGAAAAAAGTAAAACGAAGAAAAAAAAAAGGTGATGTGTAATTTTGTAGAACATGAAAAGCTAATTTGATGTGCAAATTGCCTTTGCCTCGTGTGCTTTTGAGCGCTTTTCGAAATTGAATGACCTGGATTGAATTGAATGTCCGATGGATATCTAAGCGGATGGATTGATCGCTTCCATCTTTCTCGTCCAACAAAATTGAAATAAATATTACGGTTGAGATTTTGACTCCGCTTTCTATTATTTGAAAAATAGACGAAATGAATTTGGATCGAACATTGAAAGGCTCGCGCGAAACTCAGTGACGTAATTGACATGGTGACGCGATTTCCTTTCATCTCTCTTTATCGCCAAAATAAGGCAGAGGATGCCAAAGTTGGTAAACAAATTTATTGTTATTGGGGATGAGTAGGTCTTTTGTGAGAGAGTGAGTGTGTGTGTGCGAGTGAGAGAGAGAGAAAGAAGAGAGTGAAAGAAAAATATTTCTTCGTCAATCAGTGATCTAGTTACTACCGAGTTTCTCCAAAAATAAGCCCTTTTCAAAAAATTCGTCCCTAGTATATATGTTACAGTATGTTCGTTAACTTAGTAAATTCGTTAAATTTATAAGGGTACTAATATGTATAGTAATTTTGTTAACATGTATACTTGTACGAGTACACATATAGGCTACATTTACGAAACTGAG
>JAQGAY010002646.1:0-10014 GCA_034698085.1 Polydesmus angustus
GAGATGGCGGAAAACTTCTTTGAAGAGGGCCTCAAAAAGCTTGTAAATCGGTTCAAAACCTGCTTAAAACGGAAATGCAAATCCAAGGAAAAATAACTGACATATTTATCAACAAAACCCTGCGATTTTTTTTTAATTCTATTTTTTTTTTTTTACAAAAATATAAAAATTGATTATTCTTATTTTGCGGATAAGCCTCGTACATATTATGTAGTATGTTACCTGACCCCGAAATAAAATTCTTAAAGTATTAAAAAAATATATAAAAGATACCGTACTGTACAAATAAATATTTACTCATTTTATTAATATTGTTATTCGTAATTTACTATTTAATTTTACTAGCTGCTACAGAACCCGGCCACGTGTTGCTGTGGCTCAGTCTGATCAAGGAGAAAGGAGGGTCATTACTCCAGTCCGTTTTAATTCCAGAATTTTTGCGGAATTTGATTGCAATATTTTAAAATTTTGAAATAAATAACTAAAATGCGCAAATTAAGTAATAAAAATGTGCGAAAAAACGTTATGACATGTGCGCAAATAAGGTGTGGAATTATTTTGGGTTTTTTTTTTTGGAGTTTTATAGAATTTTCTCCGGTTTTTTTTAGTAAACACTCTCGCATTGGAATGCAAGATTGAAGGTTGTATCAAAATTTGAAGTCAACCGACCGAGTAGTTTTCGAGTTTTGCTCAGTCATACAGACGCAGTCTGATACATGAAAAATTCTTAGATATTACAAAATCATTTTTTATTAAAAATTTCTAATAATAATAAAAATAGAAAAATACATTTCTATTAGCTCTTGCAATGAATATCTCTTTTATCAACGTTTTATTAGTTACTTGTACTCCGTACATTCCAATTTGGGATTCGAATTACACGTCGATGAATGTATCTAAAGCGTTATACGGTTATACTGTACGAAGGTTCAAAGAATTTATTTAAATTAAACTTACAGCAATAGTAAAAATGAAATTGAAAAAAAAAAAAAACATAATAGGTTTTAGCGAACAAACATAAATTTGCATAATGCAGATCTAAAAATGCATATTACCGTATATTCTTTAGAAACAAAAAATAAAACATTTTGATTACACAATCGCTTTAATTTACAACACTGACATTTGACATTCGCCTATTATTAAAGTAAATTTAAAAAAGACCAATCAAGCCTCACAAAATTTAATTCTAACTTATCTCTCAACAAAAAAAAAAGAATTACAGTATAGTACAGTACTGTAATTGTATTTTAATATGAAATGCAGTGTCACAACGCAAAAGCAACTAATCAATAAACTTGTTCAATCACGAGTAGAAAAAGTTTAAGCGAACAAGATAAATATGCAAATTTCATAATTAAACAAAATTGCTCTTGATCAATATTATTATTGATTTTATAAAATACAGAAATATGGAAATCAAATAAATAAAAAACCTCATTTAGTCATTCAATTCCAGTTCAATTCTGCTCAAATGCAAACATCACAATACTGTACTGTAAATCCAATATTTAAAAAAACAGTTTGCGATCCCAAATTGTTTTAACTATAATTTAAACCCCTAAATTCACAGTTTTAATAATTGAAGCATTAAATTAATGAAAGTGTTTACGGCTTTTAAACACGCGCACAACTCTCCTCAACTACCGTACTGTAAATTGTCTCGTGACCTAAAAGTGGTACGGTACCATTCCGGTAATTGAATAAATTACCGGAATGATACGCCGTGTTGCCTGTGATCTTCGTTTACCGTCGAACGGCTGATGTTCCCCCGCGAACGTTTTATGTTTTTCCAGCGAGCGTATTTCTTATTAGACAACAAATTTTTTTTTTCCAATTTTAGTGTAATTCGAAAGTTCAAAATGATCTTAATTTTTTTTTTTTTTTTTGACGTTGACCTAGAAATATTGGGCCTATTTAAAGTGGAAATTCCATATGTCTAAGCCCGAAGGACATAAAATATAACGCTAAAAAAAAAAAGTCATTAAAGTACAGCTTTTCCTTGTGTCATTAAAATATTTAAATTATTAAAAGGATTTAATATTAATTCAGTTGGTTACGTTTCTTTTGTGAACACAGTGTACATGTAAAGTTAAATTATGTCCGGCAGCAATACATATGTATGCAATTACTAGTATTACAGAAAATAAAAATTGATTAAATTATTTTTAAAATACTGCTGAAATTTAGATTCCCATTATGATGTAATGATCGGTGATTCTTCTATATTTTTTGAAATGTTTTTAGTTTAATGATAGTACTGAACAGTACCATAAAAATTATTTATTTATTAATTGTTTCTCCCTTTTTCTCAAGTAGGCCTACTCTAACACACTGTATTAAATTTTATAAAGGTTTAAATTTCTATTTACTGTATATCATTTGGGCACTCAATACTTTAAGATTTTTATGCAGTTAATATCTCTTAATCTTCTTATGTCGTTAATAAACAAATAAAGCTTTCTAAAAATACTTAGCTTTAAAGTAAATCTAAAAATAAAATTCGCAATACAGTAATTAAAAATACTTTTGCTTCGACCTTTTATTAGCAGAAATAATTATTGTTACGAGTACAAAACACAAAAAATAATTATTAGAAAATGAGATTCATTCAGTGAATTTGAAACAGAAAAACTTAAAATTGAATAGGGTGCATTCTGAATTATTAATATATTACGTTATTAGTTTAGTGTTGAGAAATTAAAATTTAAACAATTTAATATAAATAAATTTATAATCACAAGATACAGATTTTCCAGTGAACGGAATAAAAACGAACCGTTTAAATTGCCGTACATCTGTGGAATATTTTTCATTTTAATCCACCGTGGTACAGTAAGTTTAAATTTAATGATTATCGCTTATTTAAATGCATCATAATTTTTTTTTGTTCTAATGTGTGTTAAATTATTGTCCTCAACACGCGCAACGGCAGGATTCAGTACTCGCAATTCACAATAACAAGTTGATCAAATTTATCCCATAACAGCATGCATACTTCACTGTGACGTCAATTTTTAACTGGTACAGCCCATAAAGAATAAAAAAATAATTACTGTTACAGTATACAGTAGTATAGAATCAAGATTAGAATAGTTTTAGTTTCAACAACATTTATTGTTATAATTTTATTTATCTTGTTATTACAGTGATTCGGTTTTTACCCGTTCACCGTGTAAATAATACCGACGTTTGAGGAATACATATAAAATTAATTTAAATAAATAGCAAAATACAGTAGCAATAAAGTAAAGTGTATATTTCTCTAAAATTGAGTTTTAAAAAACATTTATTTAAACTGCCAAAGGCCCGCAAAAACCTAATAACATAAAGTTATTTTGCATGCACATTACGATGATATCGCAATTCCATTTAAAATATTTCCTTTAGCATTTAAACATAGAAATATTTTCGGGAGTAAGGCTAAAAGTCATTTATATTGCATAATTTGCATTTCAAATATTTTTCCACACTGTATTCAGTATGTATATGACCGGGACGAAAAATTAAATCTGTTTAAAAATAGCATTAACTTTGAACCTAAATTATAATTACCCGAGTTCGAATAGTTAAATTATACGAAAAAACTTGAATAAAAATTTCAAATGAAAAGTATTTTTTTAAAAAAAAATATTCTACGATTTTTTTTATGGAACATCTATAATTTCCTACTACAGTATTAATACAAAAAACAATAACTCGGATTACCCTTCTGTAGGTTTACTTCTGAAAGTTTTAGCAACGTCATAGAAAGAAAATCTTTTTAAAAAAAATCACGAAACGTTGAAAATCTTTATAAAATATTTTGCCTCAGGATGTTGCACATGTAAAAACGTATTAGAAAAAAATATTTAAAATAAAATCACGAAACGTCGGGCGGAAAGAAAATCTTTATAAAATGTTTTGCTTACTTTTTGTTAATTCTTTTTTTTTTCTTTTAAATTAAATTAACGATATACGAGTATACTGATGCACATTTAGTGTTGTTTCCAATAAAATTTAAAATTTAAATGAATTACGTTTCGTTGTTTACTCATCCAAACATACTGTACATGTAAGTGTCTGCTTGAACGTGTTTGTCTGAAGTGAAGCCATAATAATATACCACCTGAGGGTGAGTGCTGCGAAGGAAACTCCGTTCTTCCGATCGCAAAAAAATGCGAACGTGCGCTTGAAGAATGGTCAACAATTGTAAATAAAAAAAAGCAACCAAGTGTAGCATCATAAATTGGCCTCAGTTTCCTTTTCCAACCATCTTTGAGATTTCATTTTCTTCGTAAAGGCCTTTTTATAGCGTAATATATATACGAAAATTTAAGTAAGGAAACACGCACCAAACAAACCAAATTACGTCACACTCTCCAAACTTTTAACAATGTATAGGTGTAGGACAGATTATTCCATTAAAGAATCAATAAAAATAAGCAAGATGCTTCAAGATTGCTTTTCGGTGGATCTTTTCGTTCCGCAGAAAAGCAATCTTGAAGCATATTCCTTCTTCTCCGATTGGCCGAAATTTTATGGATTTATTATTTACTTCTTATAAAAATCATACCGGTATTCCGTTTTATTCACTAGAAATAATATGTTATCTTTCGATAAATTATTTGCAGTGTGAGTTAATCGCCCGAAGCAGAATCATCAATCATAAAGAAAGTCCTTACTCAGATCTAACACCATTTCCCTTGAGACAATTAAAGTCAAGTGGCGCTTGGTCTCGACCCCTGTGCCATGGACAATAGCTCTAGGACTATTGCAAATGCACTTGCGGAATACGTAATAAACTAAGCGTTAACGACCAATCGAGCGCGGAACTCACGCCTAAACTCGTCGTTTTTGCCGGATAAATAAGATAATAACCGTCTGCAAAAAATATTTACGCTCTGTCTATTACTGTAATTAATATACTTTACACCATCCGGTATAATTCGGTTAATTGCAATTAAATATAATATAAAATAAAAACTTTTTAAAAAAGATTTAATTTTTCAAGGCTTCCACTTTTACACGCCAATAAATAACCATACTTAAATACAGTAGGTAAAATCCATTAATATTGATACCCATTATTAGTAATAAAGTATCAATATTAATGGGTGCATAATGTATAGCGCTTATCAAAATTCAGTACTGTTAAGGTATTAAAGAGACTACTGTAAAATTGTGAGTGCAAAATAGAGTGCAACGGAAAAAGTAAAGTACATGTAGAGAAAATTAAAATTAGTGTTCTAAACTATCCGTATTATAAAGTGCCGAAACCAATAATAGTCGGTTATACACTATACAGTACTAGAGTTATTGTCCCATTACATTATATTTCTTGGTACGTTTTCGCTAGGGCAGCCATTAATTAGACATGCTATCCCATACCGTTACATGTACAGTACACCTAATACTGTTTTTACACGGGGGATACGTTCCTGAAAAACACGTGTAAAAAAAGTAATGGGGGAATTCTGTGCCATTATATAAGGGCTACCAAAAAATACATACAGTATTATCAAATAATGATTAATACATAAATAAAGGTAGAAAAAATTTGAAAAATTCCCAAAATAAGCAAAAAATATTTTTAAAATTCGTTAAAAATCCGTGTTATTTCAAAAATTATCTCCTAAAAAGAGTACCGTATTAAATTTTATTTTGTAACCGTGTTATTTCAAATTCGTGTAACAGTACCGGGTGTATAATAATTTAATCGGTGCGGTGCGAAGAAAAAGTTTCGTCTACGGTTTCCCCTATAATGATCAAAGTAAATTCAGAGGCGATTTTCAAAATTTTTCGCCTTTTGGCCAAATTTTTTGGCACAAGTAAGAATGAGGATAAAATTAGTAGCGCTGAGATTGCGAAGCGCCAAATTTTTTAAGAAAGAAAATTGAAACGTAACTTTCTTGCGCTTCTTGGTCGCTCCTAGGTATGTGCCGCCTCGAGGCCCTAGCCTCACATAGCGTAATTGGAAATTGGGTATTAGAGAAGAGTAAGAAAGTGTCAAAGTTTTGGTTTTGCTAAATTACGTAAGTAAAGATAACAATTTTGGAGTCCCCCAATTGTAGCGCCCGAAACGAACGCCCCCACCCCCTCTCTGCACAGCTGTAAATGTAGGTCTACACCATATAATACAATGTTGTGAGATTTTCATTGACTTTCTTGTAGATAAGAAATCTTCAAAATGCGCTTCAAGCCATAGCAATCGATTTTACGGCTATTTTCAAATCGAGAATGGTGAATTACACGCTTTTCAATCTAACAAATACAGTACATGTATCTAAAATTTCAAACTAAGACGACGTTGTGATGCCTAATTACGCTATGAGCGTAAGAAGAACAAGCAAAAATCCTTAACCGCAATCTCGCTCCAACCACAAATTAAATTCAGCCAACCAAAAATAAAGTATTTTTCTTCATAACTTAATATTTAAAACATAAAAAAATTATCTGATAAGATCAACTTGAATTTCATAATCGAAATTACTTGCATATTTCAAAAAAATATTCTAAAATAAATAATAAATGTTTTAAACATTGAATTATCAATGGCTTCGACTTATTAAAATAAATACAATTTTAAAAACGTCGTGGCCATATACTGTATAATATAATTATAGATTTGTCAAAATTGCAGACGTCAATTTATTAAAAGGGTAAATTTCAATGAATTTGACAGAAATAGAAATTGTAAGATTTCTTTCGAGATAAAAAAAAAAAAAAATAGCAAAATTTTAATAAATTTTCTGAAGTTTTAAGAAATTTATTTTTGCTTGACACATGTTTTCCGTTTAGACCGCCAAAATATCCGCTTTTTACTTCCTCTCGCTCACTTTTCGTTATCTCTCTCATTATAATTCGACGCGCACATGTCAACTCGTCAAAAAAAATGAAACTCAATGAGAAGTCAATTTATTTACAAAAAGTTATTGATTCATAAAATCCCAAAATTTTAAGGTGTTTTAGTAACACCAAAACTTAAACCAACGTAAATCCCTCAAAAAAAAAAAAAAACTTTTAGTGTTCAAATTAATGTTTTGCGTCATGTTAATGATAAAAAAAAAACCATGGCGAATAATCCAAAATTGCCTGTAGTTTTATATTAAAAAAAAAAACCTTTTATTTTATCAAAGCCAACGGTTTCCCTTAACAACATCCGGGTTACTTTACGTCCGTTTTTTTTTTCTCCCTAGGCTTATATATTATACCGTACTTTTCTCCCAAAAAAAAAAATTATCAAAAGTTTCTATCATCGATTTGAAACCGTAGTTGACAAATGGAATAGTATCAAATAAAAAAACAAATAAAAGCGTGTTGTGCGCCCTCTGCTGGCAGCGACATGGAAGCCTATCTGTTTGCATTAGCTTTTTTTTTGTTTTTGTTTTTTTGAATAGCTTGCAGAGTGTTTAAATTTGGAAATAGAAGAGTGAGTGAGGCGCCGCTTCAATTGCGTACACACCCGTCAAGATAAACTATATCGAAGAACTTGGTATTTTAAGTTCCGGTTCATAGATTAACACCGTCGAACCGACCAAAAATAATAGCAACAAAATAATTGTTAAAAAAAAATTGAAATAGAAAAGAGAAAAACGACCATCGAAAATCATTTCTCCCAAATGTTTTCATCCCTAAACTCTCCCTTTCTTTCACTCCCTCTCTCTAACGGCTAAAAAATTAAGAAAAAGAAGATTTTTTTTCCCCTTAAAATGTTGATATCTTTATTTCGAAAGTCGGTGGCGTGACGCCACGCACGGGTAACGGGTTTCTGATTACCACCGCCAGGTGGCCACGCTCGTAAATTTTTTTTTTTTTTCTCCAGACCCTTTTAACTCTCCCCCGCTTCTTAAAACTCTCTTAAATATCCACCCCAACTAACATAAATAGAAAACAATAGGGCCACGTTACTCAAACATCCGGTCCGCGACCCACTTGAATCAACTTCTTGGTCCGCTGTCAATATGTACCGTACATTGAAATTTATTCTGATTCCGGTCATTTCTCTGTAAACTTAGAATATTTTCTATAAAACTAGATAAATTTCTTATAAAAATTAAGATTTTTTTATAACTTAAATTATACGACTTAGTTTCGATTTAACGTTTTACTTTTAAGTGGGAAAAAAACGTCATTAAAATTCAATTGATTTTATTGAAATTCTATAGATTTTTAAAAAAGTTAATTAAATACCGGTATCAATAGATTTTATTAAAATTAATTACACTTTGATTAATTTACGACAATAATTTCTACATTCGTATTAAAATTCGAAAAATTCATATTAAAATTCAAAAAATTCATATTAAAGTTTGAAAAATTCATATAAAATTTCGAAAAATACCGGTACATATTAAAATTCGAAAAATTCATATTAATATTCGAAAAGTTCATATTCTATTTTCTTGCTCCAATATTTTTTAATCTACGAGTAGATTACAACTTATTCTTGATTTAAAGTTTTAACTGCAGGAAGAGATTTAGCAAAACAAGGTTAAATTTATTCGAATAAAACTTAGAAATCCTATTTCTAGAACTAGATTAACTAAATCTTTAAGTAAATACTCCGTATTTTTCAACAATCAGTTTTGTAAATTCCGCGTTCTTTTTTTTTTTCAACTAAATTTAGTAAAACTTTTTTCTACAAGCCTAACTAGATTTAATAAAAACATTTTTTTAAAAAAACAAAATCAATATAAGTTTAATGCTCATGCCCACGCCGAATTTCTTTATTTAAATTAAACGATTTAATTTTGTTTGAAAGTTTTGCCATCAAAAATACAAATTTTACTAAACGCGATTAAACTTAAAACGGAATTTAATAAAAATCATCTTTCCAAGTTTCCAACGCAGAATCAAACTTTAAAAACCAACTTTTTAAAAAGGTATGTTCATCCGTAAAACAACGAATTTGCCATAAATTTGTCAGCTTTTCCATAATGTCTTTTTGGTAGCAACTATATAGATTACTTAGTGGGACCAACAAGCTTAGAAAAGCGTAAAACGAGAATCAATTTGGAATTTAGACGAGGGGAGTAACGCTTATATGACGATGATGTACAATAATTTTGTTCGGCGTTAAACCTTCGGTGGCACGCGTCAGCCGCACGTGCCAGCAGGCGGCGCTCGACACTTGAAGGTGATTGATTAATCCCGATTTGAAGAAAGCTTTAATCGAATCAAGCCGCTCAAATTATTTTTTAATGGATTAGCTTGAAAGAGCGAAGAAAGCGAAAGCAGGTTTTCTTTGCAAAAACGTTACGCTCGACGTAAAAAGAACAAACGACGCACACGCACCGGAAGTTCATGCGGAGAATATACAGAATGAAATCGCAAGCAGTTTTCGCCCCGGGGAAACCCCATTTTCATTTAACCCGGGCTTAAACAGTGTCGACAGTGAAACTACATTAGCAAAATAAATAGATTACTCACTGAAAACTAAAAGAGTTTTGTTTCCAACTTTCTTTCAAAGAAAACACACAAAGTCTGACTCTTGCTTTAACCAATGCTTCCCGAATGTAGGAGGCGTTGCTTTAATGCGTCTCAATTGAGTATATGCGCCAAAGCATATTCTAAAAATCAGGATTTCTTTTTTCAACAATGTGTATCAGGCTATTTAATGGCATACGGTATCAAAAGTTTTTTGTAAAAAAAAAAAAAAAATGGTAAGCAAACAAACGTTTCCCATTTTTGATAACCACAACCTAGATTTAGTCAAATGCAATAACAAAAAATTGAAATCTTTTTTATTATCAAATATCAATACAGTACTGTACATGAATAGTGCGTCCGTAAATATCCGAAGCTTTTAAAAAGTAAATTTTAATAATAAAAAATAATTTTTAAAATGTGACCTCTACAACTGAGTCGGCACGTATTTGGGGAAATTTGAGAAAATTTCCATTAATCCTATGGAAGATGCCGGCACGTGCATTCGGCAAGTCCGCAAAAAGCTTTGGCCGTCAAAGTGAGCGCCTGAGCACGTTTACGCGTGCCGACTCAGATGGAGAGGTCATATTTTAAAAATTGTTTTTT
>JAQGAY010002647.1:0-10013 GCA_034698085.1 Polydesmus angustus
TTTTTTTTTTTTTTTTAATAATTTCCGTCCTAGGACAAATTTACAATACAAGCAATTCAAAGAGACAATAAAATTTTATAATTATCATAAACCCATTTACAGGCCAGGTCGGCAAAATACTAGAGGCGACCAATAACAAAAATTAAAGGACGCAAAAATGTGTTAATTTTCTGCATTTCTTTTATTTTCGTTAAAATTTGCTCTTTTTAGGGGCGATCAAATTCAAAACCCTTGTCCTCAAGACGGAAAATTTGGAAATCCTCCCCTGATGTCTACGAGTTGCGCAAATTGCGTTTTAATTTTATAAAGTTAAGTTTGAGTTTGTTTAATCGTTAATTCTTAAGCAAATAAAAATATTTACACAAGCATGAAACAAACGCAAAAAGATACTAATAAAAAGTTTGAAACGAGCATTAATTACGCAACATTGAATTTGCGTATGCCCTATGCTTAATAATTTATTTCCCGGATCTCCATAACCGGCAAACGTATGCTTTTAAGTCTTGATAACGTCCTCATTTATAGGAAATGTATTAAAGTGAAAATTTCGTTTTACAGACAATTGTGCAATCGAGTGTAGGGAATTGTGAGCAGGTGAATGCGTGGTTGGGCAAGCCCTCGCTCAACCGTCAACGGTCAATAGGGGAATTTGCGTGCGCGTTGAAGATGCGCAAAAGCGATCCGTGAGTCAGCGTTGTTATTAATCCGAGTCTCCCGGATAATAATAGCGCTCTTCCGCTTTGTTTTCGGCTTAGTCTCGATCGATGCTCGTAGCCCTGACTCTGCTTCGGTCCTGCTTTTACGACAGCGAAAAGCTTCGACATAATTATGCCGAGTCGAAAAAATGTCTCCAGGCTCCAATATCACGCGAAAAACCATCTTTCTTTTCAAAGTGCATGATGGGGAATGTTAGGGTAACGCAAAGAACAAGGATTCGCACTTTTACTTTTTTTTTTAGCACGCGTAATCCAACGAAATTGAGTTTGAAGGCTTTTATTTTCAATGGATTGTTTGCGGGAAATCTGCATGTTTTATTATCGGTGGCGTTGGCATAACAATTTTATCTAAAGATGGTAAAGAAAACTATAACATTTTTTTTGAAAAGGTTTTGAGTAACGTAATTATTATTTTATTTAACGTTAAAAACAATTACGCCTTGTGTTTTTTTACATTTATTCACTTTACAAAAATAACGAATTTTTTTTAGTAAATTTTATTTGTTATTTTATAAAGCTAATTTAATTTTTATATACCGTAACATTAAAAAGAAGAAACTGATTAAAAAGTATTTTTAAAAAAAATTAAACTAATTATTTCTAGAAACAGTAATTGAAAGGGAAAACTTCAAGCATGTCACCCTTTTTCAAAATGGAGTTACTGAATGCGCTGCATATTAAAAAATTTTATTTTTCAAGGAGCATATTTTTAAGACCTAAAACTGAGAAAAACCCCATCTCAGTAATTCATAATTAAACTTTTATTCTAACGTGTGAGCGTAAATATAAGAAGCTTATAAAAAGCAAATAAATCAGTCAAATTTTAATGAAAATGAATTAATTTTTTAATATTAAATACAACAACACCTTCGATTTAATGATAAAAAAACAATTTTTAGAATATGACCTCTCCAACTAAGTCGGCACGCGTAAACGTGCTCAGGCGCTCACTTTGACGGCTAAAGCTTTTTGCGGACTTGCAGCCTACACCTGCCGACTGCATCTCGGCTCGTGCCGGCATCTACCATAGGATTAATGCAAATTTCCTTGAGCGCATTATTACGTGCCGACTCAGTTGTAGAGGTCACATTCTAAAAATTGTTTTTTATTGTTAAATGGAAGGTGTTGTTGTATGTAAATGTATAAAAAAACAATTCATTTTCATTAAAATTTGATTTGATTTGTTTAATCGCTTTTTAAAAGCTTTGGATAATTATTACGGACACACTGTACAAAGAAACAGACGCAAATGGCAGCACATTCATTTTGAGTTGCTATAGTAATAACACACAATTACATGTACAGTTTACTATGTTTCTAGGAACACAAAATAATTTGGTTTCGATTATTAAAATGCATTTTTCTCATTTTAAAAATAATTGTCATACTTTTTCTCTGTGAATGCAGTACCAATAATTCTATTTTTGAATTTCCTCTTGGTGACACATCTGATTACCGGTACAGGTACTTTATTACTGTATTTCGTTGTCTCCATATAGGACCACAAGATTTAATTTTATTTAAATCTCGTTTTATTTTATTTTTATGATACCATCTAACTTAGACTACATCTAAATTAGGGGCTTCCCAAATAAGATTAAAAAAGACGAATTTATAAAATGCGTGTTTTTATTTTCTAGTAGCAGACTCGTATTTTCTAGTACCGGTACTGTATTTTATTATCTAGTGGCGTAAAAACATTTTGTGGAGTCATTATTAGGGTAGGCTACAACTACGGAAAAACTAAATTTTGCTTGAAGAACCATCACAACTGTAAAATAAAATTAAATCTAAATTTAGTAATCCAGTGACAACCAAATATTAGGCTTGTATGCTGGATGATGTAAAATTATTTAATCTCAAAAATGATACATGCGTTTAAATCAAGATTCTTAAACCAATTTCCTCCAAATAATTTGACGTACAAATGAATACGGTACTATCGATTGTATGCATTGTAATCGTTTGATCAATAAAATAGAAAATTCAGTTAAGTACCATTTTGGTATGCGACACATCTCTCTCCCGCACTCACAACCCATTCGCCCTACCTTCAATATTCTGCACGCGAAAGGTAAAAATAAAAGCGGGAATCATCCTTATCTCGCGCCTGCGCACTCATCAAGGCGAGAAAATGAGGCTTTTCCAATCGAGAGCTAAGACTGGAGTCAGCGGCGGCAGCAGAGATAAAGGCGTGAGTCTCTTGGGTCCTCACGCGAAGAGAATGATAACGGCGAAGTGAATGGGGAAAAATCTCAGCATCAACATTTTGTTAGCTCTGATTTATAGAAATTTTAGACGACGCGCATGCGCACTGCACTTTGTACATCAAAAGTGATCCCTACGAATTACATTCATTTATTTTTTCATCCGCCAGAAGAAAAAAAAGTGCAAAAGATTAGAAAATGTGAGAATTTTGCGGGTGGTTTAAAGAGAGTGAGTGGGAGAATGGGCCATTATTGCTTAGCAACCGATTAAATAAAAAAAAATTGTTCGAGATTTTGTTTTCGTTATTGGATTTTTGATATCTTCATCGGAAATGTGTTTCCGCGCATTTTTATTTGGCGCTAAAAATAAATGGGGATAAATATGTTGGCGCTATTAATAATATTTAAAAAAATGAAAACAAAATTTTTTTTGGGAAAAAAAATCGATTTTTGTGGTGATACTTTTATTTATTTTTGTGTTTTATATTATTTTGAATTTGTTTATATGGTTAATTAACCTCATTCGTTTTCTATAGGGGAAAAAAAATAATAAACCATTATATAAATTAACGCGGAAATATGAACACGCGAAAGTAAATCATTAGAGTACGAGACTCGTAATAGGCGAATGAATCGATTTTTATTAACGCCAGTAAAGAAAGCTTCTTTATAACGAACTTTAAAACGGTTTTATTTTTCTTTCGTCGTTGGACCTACTGAAATTGCTTAAAATAAATACATTATTGTTGCCCAATAATAATTAATGTTTAATATGAATTTGTATTAATGCCACATTTTTCTTTCAAGCAGTGTTTTTATTTGTATCGGATGATTTTCTTCAAACGATCATTTTGAAAAATCAATACGTCAAGTCAAATTTTAATGAAAATGAATTATTTTTTTATTTGCACTCAGCAACATCCCATATTTAATAATCAATAACAATTTTTGAAATATGACCTCTATAACTGATTCGGCACGTGTTAACGCGCACTAGAGCTAGCGCTTAAGTCACTACGACATCCAGGCTGCACCTGCCGGCTGGATCTTGGCATGTGCAGGCATTTGCCATAGGGTAATGGAATTTTCCTTGAGCGCATTAACTCTTACCGACTCAGTTTGAGAGGTCATATTCCAAAAATTATTTTCCATTATTAAAGATGAGATGTTACTGAGTGTAAATAAAAAAATTAATTTATTTTCAATTTTCATTAAAATTTGACTTACGACCTTATATTGATTTTTCAAAATTTTCGTTTTATAAAAATCACCCTATACGAGTAGGCCTATACGGTATTAGAAAATTTAGTTGTATGGATCAAATTTTTTCAAAACGTATTTTCTGCACCTTATAGCGGTTTTTTCTGGTAACGCAAACGATTTCAGCAACGTTTTAGTTACCAAAAAAAAATTCGTTATTCTTCAAAAAAGTTTTAAAAAAAAATTAAAATTTTATAAAATGACCGGAAATAATTTTTCTAATGATTTCCTTATTTTTCATTTTTTTTTTATTGTTGTTAAAACAATTTTTTTCCCGAGTTGCTCCATTACGATATTTGCCTTCTCTCATTTACATATTTGGGCTCTTTCGCTGCTTTCTCGCTGAAAAGAAAAGACAGTAAAATAACGGGAAAATAATTAGCCGGGGAGAAAAATGGTTCGTTGTGCAGCAGACACCGTTATCTTTAATTAAGTTTATTCTAATTGGAGAGAATCAAAATGGCCGCCGCCGGCTTTAATGACGTCTGCAGTTCGCGTTACACATATCCAGTAATTAAATTTTTTTTTTTCGAAAAAAGAAAACAACGGAAAAGCAACTCATTAAATATGCAAATATATGACGCATGAATAAATATAAAATTGATTTAAATATAACCATCACAAATTAATTAACTAATTTATTAGTCTTGCAGGGAATTTGAGGACGAAATAATTAAAATGCGCTGACCGCTTAAAGGCGCTCAAATGCAGTTAATCAATGAATTGACAAAAAGCGTCATTTAGCGTTTATGTAAACAGTAAAAATCTAAAACTCAATTATTAAGCGTTACTATTAGAAACAAAATAGCCACTGAAATAACGATATCTTCATCGAGCGTCTAAAAAATAACTTATTTCCGGCACCAAAAAGAAATTTAGCGCCTTGCAAACTCGGCGCTTGTTTATTACTTTACTTTCTATTTTTCCTCATTATGTGCAATGAAAACCTAGTCAAAATGAACCAAGTTAGTAAAAAAATATGCTCTTTAGCAAATTAAATGAGAGGATGGAGTGCCATATAATCGAGCGCCATAATAACATCGCTACGTCTCTGTGCCTTTTCATTTAAGGTACTTTTAATAATTGTTATTTTATGGTTAAATTTTTTTTTTGTCCTGTTGAAAAATACTATTAAGAGTTTTGAACTTATTTTTAATATTAATATGCATTGGTTTCCTGTGATAAACTGTGTATCTTTTTAAAGTGTCTCACTTAATTTTTTTTGGAATTATATTATAAGGCGTCCTTCACACATGTTTTTAATTAAAAATTAAATTTTATTTTTATATTCATAAAGTATAGCCTACCTAATAGGGCTATCTATGTACGGAACAGCATATCGAAACAAATGATCTCTACGGCATTGTTGGCATGACCGCTCTCTTTTGTCAAAATTTTCAATGTCCATTTTGCATAATATTATACAGTAGGCCTATATTGGGTGGCGCAGAGTTTAGAATAATACTGTAATTGTTTTAAAAAACTTTTTAATCTGAAAAAACTTGTAAATCATTGCCAAATATTAACTAACATAAAATCACGAATTAAATTTAAAAAAATTTAAAGGAAGAGGAATGTCCAATTCTTGCAGTCATGGTGGCCGCATTGAAGTTACTGGATTCTGAGCAATACTCTCATCAACTGCTTTGATATTTTGTGTTGAACGAATAATTGCTGAAGAACGTACAATTGGACAAAGTGTCTTAAGATCACTAATTAATTATTGATCCAGTCTCCGTGGATTTTTTTAATTAAGCTAGTTCCAAGTAATCCGACCATATTTTGTAAGTTCGCCATTTACCCGATATTCCATAAATAACCTTAAAACTATAAACAGTAGAACTCCAATAATCCGGACTACAAAAATCCGGATTATCGGATTCACGAGCCATTACTGTTGTTCAAAACTCCATAAAACTTCACACATTTTTTTTTAAAAAAAGCTTAAACAATGTATGATTTACTGTTGGTTTCACTTCTGTAATCATCAGAGTGAATTGTGAACGATTTTAGCAAAAATAAATTTGGTTGGTGACGCATACCGGCCATTTCATTGCTTAATTCCAAAAATCCGGACAAACCAATAATCCGGATGGGGTCTGGTTTTAGTTAGTCCGGATTATTGGAGTTCTACTGTACCTTATGAATTAATAAAAAATATTTATGCTATTCCACATATAACCCTAAAATGTATACAGTATCTAAAACCTGTGCTTTCTATCAACGTAGGCTACATTGTGGCCTATGCAAGAGATTTTCTAATTCAAGAAAATTCCTTGTAAAAAGAGTTTACTATACAGTACTGTATACGAGTAATACCTCCATTATCCGAATTAATGTGGATCGAACCTAACTTGGATTAAACGGATAATAACTTCTGATATTAGACAACAACACATTTTAAAGAAATCAATTCTTCATAAAAATTTCAAAAAAAAAAGATTATCAGTACAGTAAGGGAGAAATATTTTTCTGCAAATGCGTTGTTTTTTTCTACCGGAAGTGCTGCAGCTAAAACAAGAAAAAGTACACACTTGTACAATTTTGTTTTCCATATACTGTACTGTAATTCTATTTACAAAATAATTTTTATGTAACAACATAAATTTTTATGCTTTTTGAAAACGTTTTGTTGTAGTTTTCCATTGATATTAATGCAGATTAATTGTCCCAATCAGACATGAAAAACGAAAATAATACCTGGTAATAATAATTTAAAAAACCTTTAAAACTACAGCATGAATCATTCGGATAATCAAAGTTTTACAGTACTACGACCTAGTACAGTTGTACTGTACATTTTCCATTGCAATTTTGAGGTACAGTACACAACAAATTTCTCATGTTTTCTGAACAATGAAATACTCATTGCAATAAATTTCTCGCAATTAACACGACGCTATTCCCCTACATTGAAAATAAATACCGTACTTTAAAATAAATCAAAAACGTAATACCGGTACTGTTTATTCGCACACTCTTTTTTTTTTGTTGATAAAACCTATACACTAAAATTTATGCTTCTATTTAGGGTCTATTGTGTCTCACTTGTGAGTTTAGGTCAAATGACCCTTTTGGTATTTTTCTCCTGATAACATTATGTACTGAGAAAAAAAATGGCGGCGGCGTTTTTCCATATCAGTGGCATTAACGCTGTTTGTTGTTGATGAATGGCCACTTAAACTATTTCTGCGTGAGACCTCTTTTTTTGTATGTTTCGCCCCTAAAATCCATAATAAAATAAAAGCAACGTCTAATAACAAAATGATAAACAGCAGCAGCAGCAGCGCCACACCGCGGCTGCGTCGTTTATAATAATAGATAGTATTAGCCGCCATAATTCATACTCGTTATCTATTCCCTCCACTAGGCTCCTTTCACTTTCCGACAACACTTTTATAACCTTAAATAAATTAGATTTACCGAAATTCGAAGCCGACATTATTTTTATTTACGTTGACGCATGCGCGGTGGAAACGAGCAATAAAAAAATCATTTTCTAGGGGGAGTGGTGAAATGAGATGGTGGAAAATGTTTATATTAATTTGTAATGATTTTTTTTTTCGTCTTTCTTCGCGTTTTGCATGCGGAAAACGAGCATCGGGGAGTGCTTCCGGTATATATTTCATGATTTAAGATCTCTTCTCGCAAATTACACTCATCATCATCAAAATAGAAATAAATGAAAACAAAAAGTTGAATTAAAAAAAAAAACCCTCTTACGCTCGTGCGTATTATGAGTCGCGCGTGCCTTCCCATTAAATATCGTGCGAGGGATGGGGGTGGCAGTAGATGCTTTTCTATCTCGAATGCAAAACATAAGTGAATATTCTCATGAATATCAAATTTTCTATAAGCTTTCGTGTTTGCGCATGCGCGTTGAATAGATTTATTGTGCGTATCTTTTTTTTAAAAAAAAACATTGTTTATATCATTTTATTAAAAAAAAACCGCTGAGAAAATGATATAAATATTCAGTGCAATGTCGATATAAAAAAGCTAAGAAGCGAAATAAGTTCATTGTATCCAAATTTTGTTATATCGAAAAATATTTAAAAAAAAAAAACGGCAGTAAATTGCGTATACAGTACATGTACATGAATAATAAAATTAATTTATTTGTAGTAAACTGAACGTTAATCGCTACCGTTATTTTTTGAATATTGTATTTTAGATCTTCCGGTGACGTCACGACGTCAAAAAATTATGTCAAAGAAAAGATAACTGTAACAAAAGGAACGAACGAAGTAAGCATAAGAACGTAGAAAAAAACTAAACCGCAAAATCTCTATTATAAACAAAAAAATCTTTAGCTAAAAGCAAAATCTTCCAGAATAAAACGATGTTAAATTAAATAAAAATACCTTAACCTCTGATATTACTAGAGCTTTGCGATATTAAAAAAAAAAATGACTAAATTTTTGTTTACTGTATCTTCCAAAAAAAAAAAAAAAAAAAAATCTTCAAAAAACCTATATCGAAAAAGTCTAAATAAGTACAGAACGGTAAGCACTATAATTACAGTAAAAATAAAAAATAATGTAGAAATACGGTAACATATTAAATAAGGTATGAATGGCTATTATTATAGGATGTACCACGGAGGACGCACTTTTTAAACAATTAATAAATTAGCCAAATATAAATGAAAATAAATTTATTTATTTATATTTACATTCAACAACATCTCCGATTTAATAATAAAAAACAATTTTTGGAATATGATCTTTACAACTGAGTCGGCACGTGTAAACGTGCTCACGCGCTAATTTCGACGGCTAAAGCTTTTGCGGACTTCCTGCCTGCAGCTGCCGTAGGATTAATGGAAATTTCCTTGAGCGCATTAACACTTGCCGAGTCAGTTGTAGAGGTCATATTCCAAAAATTGTTTTTAATTATTAAATCGGACATGTTGCGGAATGTAAATTTAAAGAAATAATTTATTTTAATTAACATTTGACTGATTTATTAATTGTTTAAAAAGTGCGCCCTCCGTAGGACACCCTATACATGTGTAATTTTCTACTGCAAATAGGCATTATAATAACGCATTAAAGCCGTACTTTGGATCACTCGGATGGATTTTGCAAATCTATTAATCGCTCTCAGCCTCTCAGGTGTTGTATGGATTTTGGGGATTTCGGATATAAAGTTATAAAATGCTCGCTTCATTCGATGTCGTTATAACAAAATTCTGTTGATAGTTTACTTTGAGTAAAACATGCAGGAAATTGAATTTAAGGAGAGTTTGCATTTTTCTTCCATTGTAAATTATTCAAAGAATATTTATGAATTCTAATAATAAGCCTACCCGTAATATGGCTAAATTTAAACAATATGCCTACATAGCCAAATAATGCGCATAGTGTTTAGCGATTGCGTTAAAATTGAATTATAATTTAATAGACCAATTTCAAATCTTAATTTTCAAGGTATTTTGCTTCTACCTTTTATCAAAAAAAGTTTAAACTAACACCGGAAGTAGCTAAATTTAATGTATGTGCGTTATCACCAAGTGAGCAGCTCTAGCACTAGGCTTAAACAAACGAAAGATTTTATCAGAAAACCGCAACTATAATGCGGAGGGTAGACTACGGCACGTTACTCATAATGATCACGTGAGGAATGCATGCGTAAACGTAATTTTAATTTACGCTTATACTTTTTAATGTAACGTGTGTCCTTAAATTAACGAAGCTTTTAAAAAAAGAACAAACAAGTCAAATTTTAATTAAAATGAATAATTTTTTTTTATATTTACATACAACAACACCTCCGATTTAATAATAAAAAACAATTTTTAAAATATGACCTCTAAAACTGAGTCGGC
>JAQGAY010002648.1:0-10012 GCA_034698085.1 Polydesmus angustus
CATGTTTCAGTTTTTGGCAGATTTCCCGTAATGCTTTGAATAGGGCGATCGAGACACTAGTTCTTCTAGCCACTATACTTCGTACGAATAACATTAATTTTTTTTCCTTCGGTGCGAATTTTGCGTGAACGTTCCTTTTTGATCCATATTTAGCTCTCTCTATTTCTCAGCGCAGTATGTAGGTTCGCGAAGGAATTTCTTGTGTATGTCTTAATAATTTTAAGGGCGATAGTAAACGTTTTCATCTTAAAAACAAGTAACCATTTGGTAGGTATTGTTAATTATTATTCTATTTAATGTTGGCGACGTGTATCTAAATTGTTATAACGAGGTAAATGAAATCGAAAAAAAAAACAGTCGACATCAGATCTTTAAAAGCTCTCGCGACTACCTACGAAAAGAAAAATGGACGAGCAATGACGTGAACTTGTCATTTAATTTAGCCATGAAATCAAAATGTCTCTCTCGTTTGATATTACTCATCGTTAACGATTGTTTATATCAAATATTGTATTGTACAGTAGGCTATTTGAAATATTATTTTGGAAATACTGTAAAATTTTAATCGCGATGCAGATCCAAGTCACGGAATGTAGGCTATATATTTTCGCAGCTTTTTTAAATTTTTTACATAATTTCTAGTTGTAGTTATTTTGACGAAGTTGTTTGTTAATATTTCTAAACTTATTTTTTTATTAGATTATAGGGCCGTTTACTCGTCGATACTCTAATAAACACCGCGCTAAATTATGGACGAGCCGGACAAACCGAAATTTAATTCAGTGGAAGAGGAGAAAGTTTACTGGGAAAATCTTTGCATTGAATACAAAAACAAGTAAAAATCTTATTTTTTTTCTACCTCTTAAAATTCATTATTTATTGACAATACAATATTTGATTACGTCTAGATATTTAGAAGTGAGGGAAGAGTTGGAAGAATTTCAAGTGAATAGTCGCGAATTGGAAACTGAATTAGAAACTCAATTAGAGCAGTTTGAATGTAAAAATAAGGAGCTGCTATCCACAAACGTTAAACTGAAAATAGAGTGTGATATTTTGCGAGTAATTATTTCGCACGTATTAATTTGATGTGTGTTCAGTAAGTAAATGTGTATAAATGCTTTAGGAAAAGTTTGAAAAGTCGCAATTTGAGAAACATGAGCAAATCGAAGAGCTACAAGAAGAATTATCACACATTAAATCGATGAAAGACGAACTAACGAAATACATTCGCGAATTAGAACAGACTAACGACGATTTGGAGAGAGCGAAGAGGTTTTTCTTATTCAAAAGACTTAATTGTCAATTTAAATTTGTGTATAACATTGAATTTATTTTAGAGCTATGTTAGTGTCACTGGAAGAATTTGAAACGAGGTTGAACCAGGTATTTCAAAAAAATACCACTATTCATTCAATCTTTTTGTTATTTAATTTTTTGTTTTATCTAGGCAATTGAAAGAAATGCGTTTTTGGAAAGTGAATTAGACGAAAAAGAAACTTTAACAACAACTGTGCAAAGATTAAAAGATGAAGCCAGAGGCATGACCGTTTATTTACTATATTTACCGAAAATAATTCTGTGTTTAGATCTTAGATACGAACTTCAAGTTCATGGAAGGCAAAATTTACCGTCCATGGAACCAGACAATGATAGAGCTTGTGAGAAGCAATCTCGAGTTCCGATTGATTCTAATAAATTGGCATTTGAAATGGAAAATCAAAATGGATCTCCAAGAAGTACATTAAATAAACTTATTGTATGGTTAATTACTGAATCTTAATAATTTATTATAGTAAATTCTTCAAATTTGGGCAGTCCTATGACACCAATGGCGCGAATTTCGGCGTTAAATATTGTTGGAGATCTCTTACGTAAAGTTGGGGTATGTTGTTTTGTTTTTTATATTTTAATTGCATGACTTGTTTGATAGGTTAACATTTAGTAGTAAGTATAAAGTGATTAACGAATGTGGTAAAAAACTAAACAGTTGCCTGGTTATGTAAACGATTTTGTTGAATTAGTAGCATTTATTTATGGAAATTCTGTACAAATCGAAAAGTACAGAGGCGTAATAATAATAATAATTTGGTGATTAAAAATAACTAAATAATGGGCGCAATTAGACAATTAAAAATTGTTTAAAATGTTGAAAATTTCTGGTTTTAACGCAAGTTATAATTTGTCCAAAATTAATTTTATAGTAGGAAGCCTTAATGACTTGTTCAGCTTTTATAATGTTATGTTTTGTGTACAGGTTTACTAAATTATTTTTATTTAAATAAGCTACTAGTTTAATTTTTTCACTGAACTGGCCATGTATTTGTGACTTTAATAATATATTAGAAATGAGCATTTAAAAATTATGACAGTTTTAGTAGCGTATTGTTTAAGAAAAACGAATTCTAAGTTTTTAATCTTCTATTGAATTTAAAAGTGAAATATTTTTTCAGAATATTTCCCGTTGTTTCGCACATTATGGGATGGTCTGCCTAGTTTTAGAACATTATTTTGTTAAATTTATATTCCATCGAATATTTAAAATACTTCGATAATTTCCTTTTCACATACCGGTAATAATTATAAATTGTAATTTAAAATTTTTTGTTAATACTGTAACAACACTATTGTAGCATAAAAAAATTTCTAATCATAATCATAGTCAACATTTTTGTCTGTTCAGATAAGGAAAAGTTTTCGACATAAAAGTTAATAGAATGTGGAGGATTATTTCTATTCAGTTTGGCAAGTGGTTTTTTTAATTAGTTTAATTAATTAAGTGAATGAATTGACGCTTCAAACAGTACTTTACTATAGTCATTAACCCAGTTTCATGAGCTTTGCCATTAAATTAGGATGAAAAAAATTTTTATTTATTCTTAAGAATATCTTCTAACCTTTTCCGTATGTGCTAATATTCTAATCTTAGGCTCTGGAATCAAAACTCGCTTCATGTAGAAATTCAGTGAAAGATACACCTCCGTCTCGGATACATTCCAGTAAAAGCAGCCCTCATAATTCTCCCAGGTAACTGTCCCCAGTCTTCATATTAACAATTTTGTTTAAATAATTTGAATTTTCGATCAATTACATAATATTTTAGCCTTTGTTGAAATATTAATTTACACATTGAAATTTCATATTTAAAAAACAGGGTTGGTTACCGAGTTGAAAAGAAATTGAATTTTAATTCAATTTAACTGCAAATTAAAGCTTAATGCTGGCGTTTTATTGATATTAATTTATTGTAATAGTTGAGTGTTATTCGTTCATTAATCATAATTATGGTAAATAATTGCCAGGATTTTGATGTGTAAATTAATATTCCCGGTTTATTTTTATAATTGATCGATTATTGTAATTCGCAATTATTTATTGTTGAGAAAATATTGTTATTAAATTGTTTTATTTTGTTCTTAAAGAAAAGTTTAATGTTTATTTTTGAGTAGTACATTATTTAATTACGAAATCAAGAATAAATCGGGATATTTTGTTCCGGGTTTCATTTAACAGTCAAGAAATTTTGTTTGGTTTTTATTTATTTTGGGATATTCTCGATACATGTTAATCAATTTTCTAACTTTTGTCTGTCCCTCTATCTTTCAGTGATGTTCTTCAAATTCTTACTTTCGATGAACTAATGGAATTAGCTTGAAAGGCGAGTTTTTCTGGTAGTTTGTTGTTCTCTGTGCTTTTTGCTTGATTCTAAAAGCTACTGTTTCGCATGTTTTTTTTGTCTTGCTTTAGACTATTTACTTGAATTATTATTTAAAAAAACAAGACTGTCGATATAATTACTATTTTTGGCTGTTAATTGAGATGTATTTTATTGCTTTTTTTCATAGGGCAAAGCGAGTGAACCGAGGAGAAGTTTCTTGCAGTCTTCACGATTCTATAACTCCCCCCAATTAAAGCGAAAATCTTGAGGACTTTTCATTTATGAAAAAATAATGTACTGTAGTTGCCTTGTCCTTGTACAATTTTGCTTTAAAGAGTAATTTATTTAATCATAATTCAAATTTTCATCTCCAAAAAATGTATCTATGGTATGACGTCAACTTTTTCTGCATTCCATATAATAGTCAAATTGGTTTTAATTTAATAAATTTAATTTCTATAGACTATATTAAACGCATACTGTGGCGCTTTTTTATATAGGTGAAGATTGACGTCATTCAAAAAGGAGATGGAATTGTCCATTTTTGCAGGGTTTTAAAACTTTTTGAAATCCACTAGTATTTATTTATTATTGCGTTATTTTTCTGTAACATTTTTTTTTTGCTGTTGAAATTGTTAAAGCATTCATTTTTGTAGTTTATTGTTTTGGCAAGCAATGAATGAATAGAGCTTGAAACATGAATACTATTATGATGTAAATAATTACAAAATTTAAAATTATTTTGATAAAATAACAAATAAGTTATCACAAAAAGTGGGATAATTAAATGCTATAAAACGCAATTATGAAATTCTCCCAGATAAACTTATGTTAATTTCTTATTTAATTAAAATTAATGTGTTAACTGTAACATAGCAATTATGTAGCATAAGCTTCATTATTTATGGAAGGGTATAGTTTATAGTATGCGTATTATGATTAAAATGTTGGTAAATATTTTTAATACAAAATTATGACAGGTCATAACTACCGGTGTTGGAATGATGATAAAAGATGACTAGATACGAAGTTGACCTTACTTAAAGCAGCTACAACAATTTCAAATTTTTGGAAAGAAAATAAATTAGGTGGACACTAAATAAATCTTTTTAGCAATTACCTTTTGTTCATTTGGATCGTAAGCTTCTGCCGTGAGTTTTACGGTCACAGTGTAGCTTTATCATTATATCACAGAAATAAGTACTTTTTCCTAAATTTTAAGCAGCTCTCGAAAACATTATTATTATTGTAATTAAAAGAAGAATCGATTTAAAAACGTTAACTTTATTTAAAATGTGTTATACAACATTGTTAATGTGTCATAATACCTAATAATTGTACAATTATTGAAATAAATAATTCATCTTTCTTTTAGAAATCTTTTTCTCGTTTACTAATGTTATCCAATTCTTGAGCCCGTGGTAATCCAGTCAAATTACAAATGAATTCAAAATCTGAAGACGCTTGCATAGATTTTATATTTTTCACAACCAGTTTCCCCAACAATAATTTATAATCCAAGTTGTATTATTAACCATTAAATGTATAATCCATCAGTTTTATTCATTTTAAAACTCAGAAATAATTAAAATACCCCGATCTAACGTGTCAAAAATACTTTCATAGAATTATCGGTTATGTAAAAACTTGGCAGAAAGATTGTAAGGTTGGAATGTCAAATGACATCTGTAAGTATTAATAAATTAGAGGAAAAATTTCTAATACACTGTGGATTGTTGAAAAATGTGCATGCCTATTTTGCATATTAACGCTCTAAATTAGATTATAATTAATTGTTGTTTACGTTAACCGTGTAAATCTACTTGTCTATTAATAAATTTTAAAATTGTGACTAGATAATATATTATTTTAGTAATGAATACATAACAATTGCAATTTGATTGTTTAACAGACTGGTACATAAAACAAGTCGTTTTTTTGCAAATGTAATCAAAAAGGTTGAATTAGTTTCCCACCAATAAGGTTGGAAAAAAATGTTTTAAAAGGAGGTCTTTCAGGAGCATTGTCAATTGGTGGCAGAAAACCAAAGATTGCTTTGTTTCGAGAACAAATGGCACCCTAAAACAAACATTTTAGATGAAATTTAGTTAAACTTGGGATAAAATAAATAATTAAATATAATTACCTTCATTGCTAAGATAAGTGGATTGTTAGCATTTTGTGGCACTACCAAAAAAGTGAGATTGCCTATAATAAAAATTAGGTTATTAAAGAATCGTTCAGACTACATTTGAAACACATCTACTTACCAACTAGAGCTTCTGATTTAATAAGATGCAAGGCTATTGAGTATAAAGGCATAATGTTTAGCACCCTGACTAAAATGTGAGATAATCCTTGAATTAGCAAAACGTTTATTCGCAACTAAAAAAAAAAATAATTATATAAATCAATACCGGTATTAAAAAATAAATTAAATAATTTACCAGAGAAAAAACCACGTAATACATTAATGTGGTAGGCAGAAGAAAGAGTAAAATTGTAAAACACAGAGTACCGAGAAACATTTGGTGGACATCGTAAGAACAGGAATCAATATATTTCCTCAGAGGATTCCATTTTTTACCTCGAAACAACCTTCCGAACGAAATTAAACCAGAAAAGTTTAAACTGTAAATCCTAAAATAAAACCGCGCACCATTAACAATTATCAAAATTTAATTTAGTAATTAGAATGGGGTAAGTGTTTACCTGGCAGCATATGCATAGAAGCAATATACGTGGAATGTTGCAATGGCAAAAAGATCTTGAAGTGCGCTCAATTGTACTGCCAAACCAAATATTCCAGAATAAAAACAAATATCCCACAAAACCTTTAATACTGGTTTTATTATGTAAAGATAAGCTAAAAATAGCAACAAAAAAAAAAATCCAAAACATTAAAATTTTTTTTACAAATCGAAGCAATTATTTATTTGACTTGTACCTTCCCATAAATACAAATGATATAAGAAGAACGTCCCCATAGCGGAGCTGAGAGGCGAATTCAGTTTAAAACCAGCTGGAACTCCCATTAACCACAACAGCAACTCTCGAAGTTGACTCACGAGAATCTACAAAATAATAGACTTCGAAATCATAACTTAAATCGAATTTTATGGTTATTAATTACAGCAGTATATTCTAAAAAGAGCTCCAAATAATAAGTTATTTGTCCAGAGTTATGTAACGCTAATGTCAAGCAAATTCCCAACAACAAATCCAAAACTACTACTAAAATGGTGTTCCAAAATCTGAAAAATTAAAAAAAAAAATTATTTGATTTGACAAAAGATATTATAAAATTTATTTAGCAAAAACTATAACCTAATTTGGTTTTCCTGCTTCCAACTTTTATTTCTCAAAAAATCCAATTGCTTCGCTCTTCGACTTATCTGACAACCAACATTACTGTATTTTCCAAGTTTTTCCATCAGTTTCAAAAAACCACTATAAATAATAAAATTATTTATTCCATGTGTTAAACACTTTAGAAAATTAGATCACATAACAATCGTGATCATAAAAAATAAATTACAAAAACAAATTCAAGTTTACCTGTGATATGCGCTTTGATACAGCAGTTCCGAAATAAAAGTTATGAAAAAGGCAATCACTTCACTGAAAGAACTTTTGGCAGCATTAATTGCATTTCCGCAATTAGTTCTTCTCGGAACAGTAAAATCTAAAGTATATGTTAAACACTTATAAGGCGACTGCTGATACTCTGACAATGCATTGAACAGCATAAAAATAACATCTTTGAGTTGAGAGGATGAACCGGCTTCGGCTGCATCTACATTTGCCAAGTTTTTGTCTTCCCCAGCCTGCTCCAGCTTGACATAGCCCTGATGGCCATTCGATTGCAAAAGCAACACCTCCGGCGAAAGTTTGGAAAAATGAATCGGCTCGAAGAGTACAACGTCGCAAAAATCTTTCGCAGCTTCCAACTCTTTACCTCTATACACGGCTCTCGGAATGTCGATTTCTGATTTTCTTGTCACGCGCAAATACAAAAATAAATTTTTCTTGCTAGCAAATGGACATTCTTCGTGCGGAAATTTCTCGTATTCTAAATATTGATCCTGCCCCAATAAAGGTTGAAATAATCCCAAGATCGTTATGCGACATTTCCCATCGCTTTCCGCGTCCAATTTTTCTAAATCCGCCACTGAAAACTTTTGACTGTGTTGTATAATTGCCCACACGAAAACGGTAGTGGAGGTCGTATCTTCAGCTCCATTATGCCATCCAACTAAATAACCGCTTTCCGAAGTTAGCAAAGCGTGAGGAACAAACACTCGAATGACCATAGTATCTTTTTGTTAAGAAAATAATAATTAATCAGTACGTAATACAAACAAAATTGAATTATCGCACTCACTTTATTTAATTTTTTTTCACACCTTAAACCGCATGTAGCCGATTTACCTGTAATTTTTAAAAAATAAATGGCTTTATACATTAATTATTTTTCAAACGTGCACAGGCAATCAATATTGTCGTTAATAAATAAAAAGGCAAAAACATTAATGAATTTTTTTTGAGCATCTTTACATTATGCAAATTTGATTATACTGTACTTGTATTATCGTATTTTTAAAAAAATTGCATTTTAAAACTGTTACCATAGTTTATATTGGGAGACCCCTGCAATGGTAAATGTACTGTAATGAATAATGCAGTATTTTGGTTTAATGGTTCGAAGGTCTCAACCAATAAGTGGCGTAACTGCGCATAAAGAAATACTTAATTTTTTTAAAAGGGTGACATTAACGGCAGTGCTCAAATTTAATTCCTTTTCTATGCGGTTTATTATGCAAAATATTATAATTTTTAAAAACAAATTTTGACAGAAATATTTACCAATTTCTTACCAGCTGTTTCTCACCACGCGGCGCTGTGTATGAAAGTTCGATTGTAGTTGACGACACTTTCGTCGACTAACTGTGACCCATGAGGGTCCTATATTAAAATAAAATAAATAAAGTTACCGGTAATTATAATCATAGCTATGGTATAATATTAAATATTTGAAAATTAATTAATTTCAATCTTAGGAAAAATTAACAATTTAATCAACAAAATTATAGCTTTTAAAAAAATAGAGTATTTTTATCAATATTTAAAATTTTTTCCTATAAATGCGAAGTTCAGTCTCTTCAACTTCATGCAAAAGTTTTATTTATTTATATTTATAATTTTGTTATCCAAACATAATTGAAACGGTTAAAATCAATTTTTATTGGTAAAACAAAAAATTTAAAATCCAAATTCGGATTTATTCTCCTTTTTCTTTCATTGCCCTTCTGGATGGCTCTCATGGGCTACTGTAAAAAAACGGTAGTCAACGAATTATTGTCCGTACACCGAAAGTTCGGGTTGCGGATTTTTCGTCGACGACACTTTCATCGACTACCGTTTTTCTACAATAGCCCTTGAGGGCCTTCCAGAAGAGTAATGGGAGAACAATTGGGAAATCGAAATTTTAGTTTTTGGATTCAGCTGGTCTGCTGACTGGGTAGCCACTACTTACCATACCGTCACCTAAACGGCAGAATGTCGTGACATTTTTGGCAAAATTGAGTTAACGGTTGTACCATATTGTTTAAACCTTAATAAACGTTTCTACAAAGTATCGTAAGGGCGGGTTTACACGGTGACAAGTACAGCGGCTAGTTGCATGCCAGTAGAAAAATCGTACGTTGGTCGTACGGGGGCAAAGAAATGCCAATCATTAATCGGTGCCGTTGGCAAGCCAGTTGATGCGTAGAGCTAACTGTCGGCTGCTACTGTCCTCATAATATTATCAGGGTGCCAGTTCAGAAGGAAGTTGATGGAGACGGTTAAAATTCGTCTGCTGACTGTTTGACTGGTTGTCCACATTTATATAGCGGCCCAAGAAGTTAAATCCAATATTTGAAGGATTTTTTTGCTAAAAAGTTTCCGGGGGTCTCTTGGGCTTCCATTAATTACCAAATGAGGGACGCGAAACCACAACTTTTTTTAAATCAGCCTTGAAGCAAAGCATAGCGGGGCAATTATGCTACTTCACGCCATCTTTGATTAGGAAGGAAAGGAGGGGGGAGTGTTTAATAGCGGCATTTTATGCCCTTCAGCGCATCGCCGCAGTATCTCACAAAATCATAACTTAAAATAAATTTTCAATAAAAATATATAAATAATTTTTTTACTACCAAGGAGAATATGGAAGTATAATTAACTGGATAGGAGATTATAAAATAATTCAAAATGCGGGCTAATAACTTAGGGCGGTTTTACACGGAGCCAGCTACTGGCATGCCAGTAGGACAGTATACCGTTGCTCAGTTGGCCTGCTGGTTGGATAGCCAG
>JAQGAY010002649.1:0-10011 GCA_034698085.1 Polydesmus angustus
ACGATGGGGTGCCACTTTTATTTCGGTCATCATTTTCTGGGGCAAAATCACTTTTCAAAGGAAATCAAAACTTTACTACCGGTACTCTCAAAGTTGTATAAAAATTCTAATTACAGTTAAACCCGGTTATAGTGCGATTTAAGGGACGGAACAAAATTCGCACTATAAGCGGGATCGCACAATATCCGATAAATGCAGAAATTTGAACTAAAAGTGTTTTTTAATTGAAATGAAGGATTTACTCAAAAATAAGGTTTTTTAGTTTCATTTTTTTTTTTTTGCTTTTTTTTTACAAACAATCTGCAATTTTGAAGAAAAACTGTTCGGAAAATTCACAATTTTTAAAATTTCTAGATTTGCAATATTTTTTTTTTTAAAAAATTCATTTAAGTGGATCGCACTATAAACGGACTTTTTTATACAAAATTTAAATTTTGGGGACCAAGATATGGTCGCACTAATTGCGGGATCGCACGGTAAGCGGCCGCACTTTAACCGGGGTTTTTTTAGCACATGCTCCAATGGCGTTGTCCAAGGGATCGGGCAAAAATTGCCCAATAAGCGGGTTTCACTGTACTTTTATGCCGCATCGTGTATTGTGTTCGGAACTTACGAATACTTACGTTAGATGAAGAATAAAATCTAAGTTTGCGAAATAAAATCAGGGTTGTGTGGTATTACCGTACGGTATTGGTTTCTACTCGTTTTGTTTACCCGCTAATATTATTTTGATAGGAGATGTCTAACGTCGTATTACTAATAACGAGGCGCAGTTAAATTAATTAGGCCTCATTTTGAGTTTGGACTGCTTGGACTTTGTTAGCGATGATGAATGATTTTGAAAGCGGATTTGTTTGCATTGGATGTGGAAGAATAGAAAGAGATCAATCACGTGTGAGTGATGTTCACCTGAGGAGGTAGACCAACCACCGGTACCATTCGCTTTTCACACGTCTTCTCCTCGGTGTGACTGCCCTCTATCGACTATCGATTGACCCTTTCCTATTATTAAACTACCGCTTACTTTATTGTCGATGATTGAAAATGAGCCAGCTGGACCGTGTGTGTTCCTTTTCCCCCCGAAAATCAACTGCGCTTGCGTGCAACGTGCGCACTCTTTCGCCATATGGCCGTTTGTGTTTGCTCTCAATCTTCAAATTTAGTGACCGATCGTGCTCACCAGGTATTGAACCTTTTGCCAAATGCTTGTCTTTGGTTTAGAAATATGGTCGCTTATAAGTAAAAAAAAAAATAATAAAAAAATAATAGAAAATATCACTTACTGCGCTATTTTGCTAAAAGTGAGTTAGAAGTTCCCAAGGGCAAAATATTTCAAGACTTCGGAGATAGAAAAACCTATGTGATTTGATAGGTTAATGGCCAGCAAAAAGTCACGGAAAAATAACCAAGTTTAATACCGTTAGATGCTAGATTGGTACTTTTAAATTTACTTTTTTTTAAAAAAAATTATTTTTTTGAATTTTATTACAGTAAAACCCGCTTATAGTGCGATTTTTGCCCGGTCTCTTGGACAACGCCATTGGAGCGTGGGTTAAAAAACTCCGTTTAAAGTGCGCCCGCTTATAGTGCGAACCCGCGTATAGTGCGACCATATTTGGGTCCCCAGATACTAAAAGTCTGTATAATAGGCCCGCTTACAGTATAGTGCGCTTCACTTAAATACATTTTTTTTTTTAAAAAATTTTATTTCAAATATAGGAATTTTAAAAACTGTAAACTTTATGGGCAGTTTTTTCGTGCTAATTACAGTATGCATGTAAAGCAAGGCCAAAAAAATTGGATAAAAAAAATATTTTTGAGTAAATGTTTCATTTCCCCAAGAAAACACTTTTAATTACATTTTTAGCATTTCCCGGTTATAGTGCGAATTTATTTCGGTCTCTTGAATCGCACTATAAGCGAGTTTAACATTTGTATTTTAAAAATTGGGTAATTTTATTTATTTTTTTTTTTTGAAGTTTTTAGATTTTGTTTCTTGTTTTTGTCGTTCATAATAAACAATTGTCGAATGTTTTTTTAATGATGTTGACTACGAAGAAGTTTTTATTATTATTATTATTATTAGAAAGTTGTTAAGTTGAAGCTTTTAGAGTCTATTCTTCCAGAAAATTGCGTCAGACTTTCCTAAATTGCTGGAAACGGGAAAGGGCGTGGGCAAAAACGTCGAAAAATAAATCTACATTAATGACGTCGTTAGAAATTATTACTTAAAAATAGAAATATTTGTAGAGAACGTTCTCAAAATTACCTATGGATTGAAAATACTAAGTCGTCGTCAAGGATGCTAAGTTGTTTCTAAGAAGTTACTTAAGGCTTACTCGTAATCTAGTTCGTCGAAGATAAACAAAGTTTCGATCGACATCTTAATCCTTATTAAAGCTTAAAGAAAATCCTTGCTACATTGATTTTTTTATACTATTTTTTTTTCGCCTTCATTTTTTTTTTGTTGCTTTTATTGTAATTCATTAGGAAGCCGAGCTCTGTTGATCACGCTCTCGAAGATGGTTACGCGAGTCCAAGTAACATTTAATTGAGCTGAAATGAGGTTGAAACAAATCTTAAGTTAAGTTTAGCGACTTGATTTAACTCGGAATCAGTTCGGAATAGAGGGTGCGAGATTTTTAGTTTATCTCTAGTTCCATCTCTTCTGCTCGGCGGTTTTGCTTTACTACGATTCGTTATTTTCCCCGTGATAAAATCAAATGGATGAACGGATGATGAAGTCTCGGTGTGGCAGATGTTCAAACAAAATGAACGTCTGCCTATTTTTATTATTGATGCGAATGTTAAGGTAAAAGCGAGCAGACGATGTTTATAGTTATTAGCATCGAATATCAACAAATACGCTAATATTTAGATGCATTTACGATGTAGGCTTTTCGAGTTAGTTGTTCGCTTTTACTGTGGGGAGTATTTTTGGTATCAATTGATTCATCCTGCTCGTATAAAGCGCACCGCGAAGAGCGTGTCGTGTAACTCTTAGCTTAAACTTGGCATAAACCGTTAAAAGCGAAATGTTATTCACTTCACACCTTTGCATCATTTTCACCAATATTTCAACAATATTAGCGAAAGTCGTGACCGACATGGTTCTACTCTTACGGCTCCAGAACAGTTACTACGGGTTGGGAAGAGTAGATATTCTTGGGGAAGGGTATTTAAAAAGTAAGTTTCCCTCATCAAGAAAAACCAAAATAATAATGATAAAATTACAAAAAATATTTATTTACATTTGTACACTATTAAACTAGATACACTGTAATTTTTACCCCTTTCTGAGCATTTCTGGTACCTAAACAATAGCTTTTTGACAACCACTTTATAAAAATCTGCCGCCAATTGCTGTTTTTATTCAACTTTTTTTCATCAATAATTATTGTTTTCAATTTTCTTTACTTTTTTTTTCCATTTTTTTTTTTTTTTACTTTTTTTAAATCAATTTTTCTATCAATTTTTTTTTTTTTATTAATTTTTTAAATTTTTTTTTACGATTTTTTTTCAATTTTTTTCATATTTTTTTCAAATTTTTTTTCAGTTTTTTTACAGTGTCTTTCAAAACTTTTTTTCATCAATTTTTTTTTAAAACTATTTTAAATTTATGTACAGCATCAATTAATTTACATCAATTTTTTTAAAAATTGATTAAATTTAATTAATTGAAAAAAAAAATGATAGGCGAAAATTGGCGGCAGATAAGGATGAGGAGGGAATCAAAAATCTGTTTTTTGGGTACCATAAATGCTCAGAAAGGGGTAATAATTACAGTGTATCTTGTTTAATAGTGCACAAAAGTAAAAACATATTGTTTGTAACTTTGTCATTATTATTTTGGTTTTTCTTGATGAGGGAAACTTACTTTTTAAATATCCCTAGTACTTTGAAAAAGCATAGTTACTGTATTTTAATTTAAAAAAAAAATCCAACAATCTCATATACTTTTATGCTACACCGTGTATAATAATATTTATTGGTGTATACGGCTATAATCATTTTATGCTTTACATTCGAGAGTTGAACGGTAATACATAATGAAAATTATTTATAGATGAAAGGTAAAAGATGTGCGTCGAAAAACCTAATTTTAATTTGTAATATATTTATTATTAGCGGGTAAATGAGAATATTCAGCAAGCTATATCGGATTAGGTTGATTCTGGTTATAAAATATGCATAACCGATGAACATAAGCATGTAAAACGTGGCAGCGAGTACATGTTCATGCCGTGAAATGATTATGTTAAGTTGATGTAGTTGTCGTTTAGTGACCCTTAGTTCCCATAGCAACGGCATGCGATACATAAATTGAGTGACTGCACACAAACTTATTCCCATGTGACGTTTGCTGTTTTTTCTTCTTCTTCTTCGAATGGTTTGCGAGACCAGGAGAGAGAAGAAGATGAGAAGAGGAAACCAAAACGGAGCTTCAGGATTAGTATTTTATGCACACATTACCAGACGGCTTGAGCCTTGCCATTACATTGTACCGTAGCGAAGGCTTTAAATATGGGCTTCGTCTTGAAAATAATATTCTTGGAAACTAGCTGAAATGGCTTTCTCCTTCCGTCTCTTCTCTAGGTCAACGCTATTAAATATTATTTACCTCTCTTTTATTCACTTCATAATTTGCCTTATCTCTCTCTGTCTTCGAGGAGACATTCGGGGGTTTATTGCTTCAATTGGAATTAAACTTTTATTAATGCAAGGTTTAAATAGTTTTTCAGGAAGCAATTAATAAAATAATACGATGCTTACGTTAAAGCTTGACAATGACGAACTTTAATTTTGAGAAGCTATAAATTTTAAGTCGTAGTATTAAAGTTGTTATAATTATTATTATTGTTTGTAAAACTAAAATATTTGAATAAGAAATATTAATTATAATTTTTTGTTTAGCTCTAGGTACTTTTCCGATAAATAATAAAAGTACAGTATTACAACATTAATTTTTATTTAGGTTGAATGCAATCAAGATATATACTATACCGATATTGTTTTGTAAATTAAATTTTGTTTTGTTGTTAAAATAACAATAAATATGCCGTAATTAATTTAAAACCTTCAAATAACGTACAGTAAATAACGTGTGTTTTTAAATTGACGGAGTTTTTAAAAAACGAATAAAGAAATCAAATTTTAATGAAAATGAATTAATTTTTTAATATTTGCATACAACCACATCTCCGATTTAATGATAAAAAACAATTTTTAGAATATGACCTCTTCAACTGAGTCGGCCCATGTTAACTCAATTGGCAAAATTTTCAATAACTATCTCATACGCGTAGTTGTCAACATCCAACTAGACACGTGCGATAGAGTTATTAGAAATTTCGTTACACGCGTTAACATGTGCCGACTCAGTGGAGGAAGTCACATGACAGATATTATTTTTCATTGTTAAATCGGTGATGTTGTAACTAAATATTAAAAAACTAATTTATTTTTATTAAAATTTGACTTGTTTATTCGCTTTTTAAATTGAAAAGTTTTGCTAATCGAGTTAACATGCGCCGACTCATTTAAAGAGGTCATATTCTAAAAATTGTTTTTTACCATTAAATCGGAGATGTTGTTGTACGTAAATATTAAAAAATTAATTCATTTTCCTTAAAATTTGACTTTTTTATTCGTTTTTTAAAAACTCCGTAAATTTAAAAACACACGTTATTTACTGTACAGTGCTCAAGTCACATAAAATTAACTACATTTTAATACAGTATTAGTATTAATATCGATCAAATGATTTAAAAAAAACCACTTACGGTATATAAAAAAATAGTCAAATCGTATTATTCGAGTTTTTGACGTGCGGCTTTTAAATTGCCTTGTTAAAGATGTCTTTTGATGGATTACATGATTTTGTTGGCCTGGACACAAGTGGCGCACCTCCACCCTTTGAGCAAACAGGGGCACGTGGCGCGATGTCCTTCATTTTGTCAACAACTCTTGAAAGTTGGAATGACTGGTGTTAAAAGGGAATATAAAAGGGTGAGGTGTGGGTATTCAATTTTTTTGTTATTTGTCTGCGGCTTGAAGAGATGCGGAAGGGGGAATGGGGTTTGTTTTTAAGCGGCAGCTGGTTTACGACTCTTCCCGTTAATTGCAGCTGGACAACGTGAGATTTATGGAAGGTTAGGATAGCAGATAATTTAAAGCAAATACAACCGCTTAACATATGTCTATTAGCGTGATGAAGTTGAAAATATAGACTTAAGTTCAGTTTTTCTCTGTAGATTTATCGCGTATGTCACGTCACGTAGTATTTTTATTTATTGTTATTTTTATTGTTTATCGCAATAATATTCAAAGGGCAATTTTATGCAAATATAGTACAGGGTATCTGAAATTATTTTAGGCAATTTCGGTTTGTTACGGTAAAGCTTTCAATATTGCACTATTTTACAGAGAAACGCAAAGGGTTTTTTGTAGTACGGTATAATAACGTGTGTTTTTAAATTTACGGAGTTTTTAAAAAACGAATAAAGAAGTCAAATTTATATGAAAATGAATTAATTTTTGAATATTTACATACAACAACATCTCCGATTTAATGATAAGAAACAATTTTTAGTATATGACCTCTCCAACTGAGTCGGCACATGTTAACTCGATTAGCAAAATTTTCAATTTAAAAGCGAATAAACAAGTCAAATTTTAATGAAAATAAATAAATTTTTTAATATTTAGTTACAACAATATTACCGATTTAACAATGAGAAATAACATCTGGCATGTAACCTCTTCCACTGAGTCGGCACATGTTAATTCGATTAGCAAAATTTTCAATAACTTTCTCATAGGCGTATTTGCCGACATTTAACCAGACACGTGCGAGAGAGTTATTGGAAATTTCGTTGCACGAGTTAACTTGTGCCGACTCAGTGGATGAGGTCATATTCCAAAAATTGTTTTCTATCATTAAATCGGAGATGTTGTTGTATGTAAATTTTAAAAAATTCATTCATTCATTAAAATTTGACTTCGTTATTTGCTTTTTAAAATCTCCGTAAATTTAAAAACACACTGTAATTGTTTTTTTTTAGCAAAAATAAATCAATAATAATAATAAAAAAAATTAAGATTTAGTTTTTTCTCACTTTTTTAAGTCGTTTTGCAATGGAAATCTACTGTAAAATGGTTATGCTTGATTAAAAAAAGAAATCTTAAAGTTGAATTCGTAAAAAAGAAAGTTATTGAATGTTTATTTATTTGGTCAATGTTGATTTTATTGTAAGGATATAGAAAAAAACTTATTTTTTTCTTCATTTTTTTTTTTTTTTTTGCTTCTGTGAGAAAATGTTTCGCAACAATATTTACTTTATATGGTTTGTTTGTGGTTAATTTCTTTTGTGAGAGCTTGCCTCAGGATCTGAGTTGTAGCGATGTTAAGTTACAAGTAAAAGTTAGTCAGTAATAATACATCGGTTGCGCTATTTTAGTGCCTATTATTTTTACTCGCATCATTCATGTTACATTCTCATTGTTTGTTCTTATTTGTGTTTTTTTTTATTGCTAAACAGATTCTTATTTTTTTTTTTTTTTTAAGTTGCGGGAACTGTTTCTATCTGCCATTCTAACGCTATTGAATTTTTATTTATTTATCTATTTTTTTGTTTTTTTTTTGTTTTGGGTTATTTTAGATTACCTAACTACATTATTTTCGTTTGTATTGGCGGGAAGGAATTAATAAATAGCGCGCGTGTCGTGGAAATAAATTTAAATGTCGCTTAAAACTGTTGCATCAGCTCGCAATTTATCAAAGTAATTTTTACGAGTGTTACGTTGATGCGGCGCATGCTCAGACAGAGAAAACAAAGGAATAGTTTTTATTTTAAATAAATTTTCTTTAACCCATCTATAGTTTTTAAGTTGTAGCCAGCTACATGGCAACATGAATAATGTTTAGTGGATGTCGCGTTTACTCAAATAAATTAATGTCATTTATTTGTTTGAACAAATGCGCGGCGGAGGAAGAAATTCGACCTGAGTTTCCTCACTCCATTGCTTTACGATTAATAGTTGGGCGATTGCATAACATATCGCGTTTGACGATGTTTTTAGGGGTTGACAGATATAAATGAGGGTTATTATTAGGATACGAAAGGAAAATAATGTAGCGCTTTGAGTAAAACTAAACTGATTCATTGAACGCTGGGGCTGGTCGTGGGTTGTCACAGCAACTGAGAGGCGGCTCATGTTCTACAGCTAAATGCGTAACGACAAAATGTTTACCGTTTTTCACACTAAACCCCACGTATGCTCTATATTTATATATCCCCTTCCGAATTCAGGTGAAACGCTTAGCTACAATAGCATTTATGGGATAAATTCAGAGCGATCATTTACTTTTACAATAAACACTACCTACACCATATGTCGACCGTTTTTATTGATCTTGTGATTAACGGAATACTAGAAACGAAAAATGGCTGCTTGTTTGCTTTTTCAGGTTTATTCGTTAAATTAAATGGTGCAGCAATACCGGTATATAAGATGCTGGTATTGATTGAGGTTTTCGCATTATTAACAAATCATGAAACTTTTCTAGTTAGTCGTAACAGTGAGTACTAAGTTTTAATACTTTGTTGATGTTTACTTTTAATTGAAAGTTAAACATTACGTTGTTTGATTTTTGCTGTTGTATCCTGAACAAACAAATTCAGGTTTCTAGAGCAGCGGAGAATAATGAGAGCTTGCTAATAAAGGCTAGAATACTGCTCTAGAAACGGCGAAAATACGAGGCTTATCCAACCAAAGAAGTAGATTTGATTTTTCTAATTTATTTTTTAAATTTTATTAAAAAAACAAATTACTGGCTTTTCTTGGTAAATATGTAAGCTATTTTTGTATTGTATGTGTCATTTCGTTTTATGCAGGTTTTGGGCCGTTTTACAAGGTTTTTGATGCTCTCTGCAAAGAAATTTTCCGCCGTTTTCTTGTTCCAGATCATAACTCTTTTTTTTTTTTTTTTTGCATCCTCGTCAGTTTAAATTTTTTTTCTTACCTAGATGAGTCTTAAAAGAAGTAAAAAAGTAAAAGTCAGAAGGTGCCAAATCAGGGTATTGTTCAAAATGTCCCAACCGACTTTGTTTTAAGGTCTCCTTGATGGCACGGGCATTATCGTGCAATAAGAACACTCACTTTCTCAACATTCTCCTTCGTTTAATTTGAATTGCTCAATCATAATGATCATTTTTTTGTCCCAAAATGGGAACAAGAAAACGGCGGAAATTTTTTTTGCGGAGAGTCGCAAAAACTTTGTAAACCGGAGGAAAACCTGCATAAAACGGAAAGACAATCTCATGGAAAAATAGCTTACATGTTTACAAAGAAAAGCCAGTAATTTTTCTTTTAAAAAAATAAAGAAAAAAAAAAATTAGGAAAATCAAATCTACTTTGTTGGATAACCCAATTATTGTTGAATTGTTGGATTACTCAACTTTAGTTATCTAAAGGAAACTGGTGTTTCTAATGAGGCATAGTAAATTAAAGTTACACGTTGAATTAAAGTAATTAAATGAGCAATAAAATGTAGCGAACGCCATTTAGGAATAATTTTTTTTTAAAATTTCCAAGTTAGATTGTATAGCATTTTAATTGTATTTTTTTTTTTTTTTTTTTTTTGTTAGCTCCCTCTTCTTTGTTTATAAATGTCACCCATGATTTTTGAGTAAAACATTATCCGTATACACCTATCATCGTGCATAGTTTTAATAATTATGTGCAGCGCTGTATAAATTAAGCATCTCAAGGTAAATATCTCCCCAATTTGGCAGCCAATCGTTGAGGGGGAAGTACAAATTATTGGTAGTTACAGGAAGCGGAATTTATGGCAAATACAATCTGGTACAGCTCATTGATTAAAGAGTAATAGCTGCTGTTTCTCAAGATTTACTATGCATTTGATAGGAAAGAAAAGAATTCTGATTATTTGTGTGCTTTGACAACATCTCTCTCTCTCTCTCTCTCTCTCTCTCTCTCTCTCTCTCT
>JAQGAY010002650.1:0-10008 GCA_034698085.1 Polydesmus angustus
GTACCATTTTTCGTTACCCTTTTTTCGGGTGCGATCGTTCGTGTGCGTTTCTTCTGGGTACGATTGTTCGTACAACCGAACTTCACATAAACAAACATCGTTCTCAAGATAGCATTTCAATTCCCGAACTAACACACTCGATAACCATTCAATGTGTAATCGATCAAACTCTCCATCTTTAAAACAAAAAATGAAATAACCGAGAACTTAAATTCATGTAAACATTATTAAAATAAAATAATATCGGTAGCTAAAAAGATTTTTTAAAAAAAGATTAAAACCATAATAACCTAAATACAGCGTATATTCTAACCTTAAAATAATAAAATCTCTGCTGTTATGTAAACGCAAATACAAGTACAGTACCGGTATCGAGAAAGCGGCATTAATTTCGGTTTGAAAAAGACCTTCCTTTCCAAATCATCGTTTCGGAACACGCCCATTGACACCCACTCTATCTCGTCCCATCCCATACAATATCATTTCAATTTAATCTAGAATTCTATTAGAATCGTAAAAACAGTGAATCAACGGCAAATGACAAACACAAGGTCGCCCATCAAATTACACAATAAAACTACAGAATAGAGTTATTTAGCCAGATGCTTTTTGGTGGCAATAATAACCACTAAAAAATGAAAAATAAATAATAAAAGTCGGCATGATAAGTTAGTGGCAACGCCTACACCTACACAACATACGCCCCTCCCTTTCTTCGTGACTGCTCGCCATAGATAAACACACACCAAAAGATCGATGTGGTTGTAGATGAAGAATTACAGCCATAAATTAATTGATAATAATCTATAATTACGAGGTGCATTTTTTCTTTTTCTTCTTCAAAAGAGTTGATATTGGATTCTGGCGTAATTACACTTGCTGGATCGTATAACCAACCACCATCGCGCAGGAGACCCATCATTTACTCTCTTTTCTACGCCGCACTTTTGGATGTTGAACATAATATATATCTATCTATAATATTATATTATAAAGCAAACGAACGAGTCTACTTGGGTGGCAACCGCACTTATTTTTACAGATAAATTGGGATTATTTACAGTCTCTTTTCATTCATCTCGTCGATACTTGGGGATTCTCCATTGATAATAATTTCGAAAGACGAAAATTGAGTTGAACAATTCGTAATTTCTAACGAAATAAATAATAACCCTCAGCGTAATAATAAATAATGCTGTTGTTGCTATCCGATGATCAAGTACAAGTTAAAAAAAATCTTAATAATAACGACTTGCTGCACGTGGCGATCTGGTCGATTGCCATCCACTCGGCGTAATTACTCGCTCAAGTCGTCCACGATTATTTCGAACGATGACTTGGCTAATAAGTGCTCGCGACTACCCCATGGCGCCTCTTTAAACCTTGGAACGCGATTAGAATGAGACAATTGGTGTCCAGAAAAAATATACCAAACTCGCGTCAATTAATTAATCAAATTAGTTCAGCAAATTGCATTAAAACTTAATTATATCTCCAAATTTAGGTAAAGTTTCCCTCTTAATTGTCCAATAAATAATGTTTCGGCCATTCTAATAAAAACATTCAATGAGAAATTTGTAGTTGTCTACAACGTCAAATTTATTTCTTTGTAGATGTAATAATTAAAAATAATCTTTAATGAGTTATAATAGAAGTTACAAATTGTGTAACCATTTCTAAAACAAGGGGGAAAACACGATCGCTGATAAAGCCTTCGCTGTGTCTGCGTCGTCGTCTCATTAATTTTGCAAATTTCTCAAACGTTTGAGCTTCAAAATTTTATTCATAAATTCAGAAATATTGAAAGACATTCTCATTTTTTTCTTTCTCGCGAGCGCGTATTCAGCAAAATTTAAAATTTTCCATAAGATGCGGCTGCTTAAAACAGCAAAAATCTTGCCGACATTTGGTACTTTCCCATTATACAAGTCGGTGTACCAAAAAAAAAAGTCTTCGTTGCAAAATGTAAAAGATGGAATTTTTTTCAACGGGTAGTGTTGGTAATTCTTCCAGCCAGCACAACAGCCTCAGCCTTCACTATTTACAAAACTTCTTCCACCCTGATGAAATTATACGGGGAATAATGGGATAGGAATAGGAAAAGATGTTCAACGAGGAAGTAGCGATGCCGTTGCGACATATGAGGGTGGGCTGAGGACCAACCAAGAGTAAATAAGTAGGAGGGGGGTATTTTATCAAGGTTCCACGCGAGAAAGAAATATAATGGTAGAGGAGGGGGGGTTCTATCTATCTCGTCGTCTCCTAACGTTTCTTACGCCAGCATCTTTAAGCGAACGAATGATAAATAGGAGTTGGAAAAGATTTTAAGTGCGAAAGCGATAGAAATAGAAAAGTGGAGAGAAACTGTTTTCCTTTCACCCCCTCTCATCCCTCTTCCCCCATCTCCATCTCTTCACAAAATCGATATGAAATAAATCATCATCCACTTGTTCGGGGAATTCCATCCGACATTTCCTTCAACCCCAACAGCTTCTTTTAAAACACCGGAGATATAGGGATTGGTAGAACCGTCTGACAACGCTGTCGCGAGGATAATGCCATGTCGAAAATTTCGACTATTTTCACAGCTAAATCGCTTTTTTTTTTTACTACGTGTAGCGGTTATTATTAGATGTGGAGGAAGTAGATACATTACAAAAGATAATTTTCCGTTCCGATACATCCCCCCGGTAACCGTGTTACTTTATAGACAGGAAGAGTGGGAAAATAGAATCAATTCCGATCGATGATCGAAAATCTCAGTTTTATCAAATTACATAAAATTAAAAGATTACCTCAATAACATTTAACCTAATAATCACTACACCCTCAATACACCGCATTTCCATATCCCATACCCGCCTAACAATGATATTACAATACGTTTAAACAATGGAATGTGCATTTACGATAGAATTTGGGTCAAACTGCTTATTTATTTTGGTTATAACTTGTAAATAAATCGTCTGCGCTTATTTTCTCGATCTATCCTCCAACCAACCATACAACCCACTACCCCAACTGTTTTTTTTTCTCTCCCCCACCGATCTGTATACGAATAATTGAATTGTCTACCGTAATCTATTGTTTATTGTTTATTTCGATTTTTTAACCCCACAACTTGAAACATCACAAAAACAGTAAAGCACATTTTATTCACACACATAGCAACTTAGTCGGATACAAAATAAGCTTCCATATTTAATACGATCGAGTTGAAACGACTCGTAAATTTTTTTTTATGGAAAGACAAAAAAAAAAAAAAAAAATCAAACAATGGAAGATTGAAAAAGTTTAAGCTGTGTGTAAATAATGTCTAACAAAATACGATTTTAGTTTTCGATTTTTCTTTCGAAAGGAGATTTATGCTATATCATTTTTATATAATTTTTTTTTTACAGTCTCTGTAAAAAAAACAAATAAAAACAAACCCCGAAAATATAAATAAAAAAACGTAATAGAGAATCTTCAAATACAAAATAGCAACTGTGCGTCTAAATATAGAACACATTATAAGCTTAAAATAAACTACGTACCGAATGCACACAAACATTAAAAAAAATCAAATGTTTTTTTTTCTTTTTCTGAAAGCGTATATATTATTTTGAATGAAAGCCAATGTCTTACCAGACTGAAAAGCGTCTCCGAGGTGCATTCGGTCTTTGATCTCGATGAAACGAATGCCAACGTCTTAAAGAATCCATCTTCAAATTAAGAGTTTTTATTTATTTTTTGTCTTGTATTTTTCTTTTTAAATTTACTTGAATAGATGATAAACAAACAAACAAACAAAAAATAAATCCGCACTACAATTTATCAAGTTGCTTTAAATTAATCAGCAGTATAGTATCGAACGCAGAAGGGGCTTTAGAACCGAAGTAATGTCCGCATGACGATAGAAAGTGTGTTGGCTTAAGTCCCGAAGATAACTAAACACAACCAACGACTGATATCGATTATGTAATGGAAAATATAAGCAATCTACTTTTATCTCCACCGCCATCCACGTCCAGCATCTTACGAGAAAAAGTTCCGGTTAAGACAGAAAAAAAAACAACAACAATCTGTTACCAAAACAAACTCGTAAAAGAAAAAAAAATTCACTCTTTCACTTTACTAAGAAAGAGGGGAGAAAAATATCCGAGCCAAAATTAGAAATGAAGAAAAAAAAAAGATCCCGATAAATATTATTTCAACTATGAACTCGGTGGTCTACGCTGATATAATAAAAATGTCATCACCGCTTAAATAGTAACCACCGAACTTATTAATAATATCATTAAGACAAAAATTGATTGTAACCGGAGGCGGAATTGGATGTGGAGACCCGGGAAGAGAGATCGGGAGCAGCCACAAGCCAGCACAACAACACAGATGTTTTAGTTTGCGTGTGGTGAATAAGGGCTTTGGATAGAAAGATGGATAGACTTTTTTTTTCTTCTCTTTCTTTTATTTTAAGCTCCCAACTTCGTTGAGCGTGGATATTTCTGATGCGAAGCAGCTAAGAGTAAGCTCGGTTACGTATGAGAGAGAAGAAAGTGTCCGTGGAATTTAGGATTTCACTTGTAAAAGTGAATAGGCTAGACTAAAACAAAGGTTGTTGTTGGTTGGTGATAAAACGATAAACGAAGACACCGAAATAACAAGTTTGCTGATCGACATTTCGCTCGATAAGGCAAAACAAAATGTGGAAATCTTCACTTTTCTTTCCTTCTTGCTTTTTCCGGTGAATAAAAAATCCCCAAGAATTTATAGCTCAATTTTCCACCTCAAAATACTCGCAATTTTTTCTTCTCCATTTGCTGAGATGAATTTTGATAACACTTTTCAATTTTTAGAATCTCTTCCAAAGCGGAGATTTTTTTTTTTTGCTTTCTTTTTATCTGATCACCGTGCGAACGTGACTCTTTCAAAATCATTTTCTCCGACCGGAGAACTTGCAGAAACAACAATAAACATAGCGAGAAGTTTGATTGATCTACATTCTAAAGATGTTTGTCACAATCATCCTTCATATAAATATTACCAAACCGAACCGCACACAACACAACCACTACCGAAAATAAAGATTTCGAAACGGTCCTTTTTTTTTAAATTTAATAATAACCGACCGGATTAAGCTTGTGAAAACAAAAATCTGGTTTAACTAATAAACAACTAAATTTTCACGCGCGTCCGACTTTCGTTGTGCGTGGAGGAAAAAGTAAACTCCAGAATTACAACTTTCTACTGTAGTAAAAATCAATAAAATCCCCAGCAATTTGTGAATTGAAAATGCGAAATTCTCCAGGCCAAGGCGTGCGTTATTCAAAAAGTTGTGCAACATTAATGTCATGAAAATAGAGAAGTGAGAAGAGCGCGAGAGTTTTTGTTTTGTGTGCCGGTTCAAGCCAATCACAATTCGTCTACCCCTCCTCCCTCTCTCGCATTTCCCGCCCTTTCTCCATCCGTCATCCCATACATTTGCTTGCTTTGCCAATTGCACATCAAATTACGTGTTATGCTCGTCAAACTTTTTAAGCAGACCAAGCTTCTTCCTCCTTCTTCCCGCAAATTTTTTTTTTATTTTATTTTTATATACCGTATATCTATCAGAGATTTTTTTTTCAAGAGTGAAGGCCAAACACGTTCATCCTCTATGAATGTCAAAAGTGACAATAATTTAATCACGTGTAACAAATAAAAAAATGTAGTTTAGATTTGTAAGAACGCTTTTTTTATATTTTTATTTTTAGAAAATTGTAGGCTTTTATTACGCATGCGCCAGTTTAATCTCGAGAAGAATAGAAACGAAAAAAAATATATTGAATTTAGACTGGAAAATCAAGCGAAAATCGATGCATTGCTTTTTTCTTCTTCTTCTTCCACTACTTTTTCATAAGGATTTATAAGTGTGGTATACTAGTAGTAGAAACTTCAGACCACCCATAAGTTTGCAACTCGTAACCCGCTCGGAAATATATTTTCAAACTGCATCTGACAAGCGTGCCAGTGTCCCCGGAGTGAAAGCACGAGTCGTTTTAGTTTTAGCTATACAGTAGATAAACTACTATTGACACACCCGCTACTGTCGCAATAAAATAAAAGATATAGCTAATAAACTACAGCAATTCTCCTATGACTATTACACCGCATTATTTTTTTTATTTTTACCTTTTTGGCTTTACAGTATATTATTTTATAGCCATGTTTTGTCAAGTACAAGTCGTGGACTCCAGAGTGCTCTCTCTCTCCCTCGCTCAACATATTTCCTAAATTTGACATTTCTACGGTCTACCAAACGAAAATAAACTTCGTTATTATGATCGATAGATACATAATGTTTTATAAAAACACATGCTTCAAAGCTGTTTTTTCATATTATAAAACAACTCTGCGTCGATATTCAATGCATCGTTTTTCTTCTCTCGTAAAATACGCTTAAAAAAAATAAAGTTTGCTCAAATAAAATGCTCAATAGTTAGATAAAATTTAGTAACCTAACTTGATTTTAAAGATGTTTAGTATTCTTGAAAATGCTCTCGCTCTTTAAATAACGGTAATAGCACGAGGAAATAAGAACGTTAATTTAAAACGTGCTCGGTATAGTTTCCAGTTATTCGAGGTAATAAAAATGTAAATTTAATTTTTTTATATACCAGTATGCACATAAGTCGAAAGACTACGCAACCCTCGTTTAAAACGACGAACATCAAATTATAACCTACTATTAAGGCATTTTATTTTTTTATTAAAAAAAAAAAAAACGAGTGAGATTAAGAATCTTTTAAATTATATCCTTACATTTCTAACTAAAAAAAATAAAACTTACTGCATTTGCAATTCAATCATAAATTCGACTTTAAATGCTTAGTATAATTTGAATATTCTTAAAAAATACCATACTCTCTACACGTGTTTCATCCTCCCTTTTTATTTATTTATTTTTTTTTTTATATCTTTTAACGGAGAAACTTTATTCATTTTTTCTAATACTTTTCCACAAACTGGTATGCTAAATATCTGCGCTATTATGTGTTGCGTGTGGCCCTTGCTCACCCTAATTTTATTTACCGATTACCTCTCTCGCTCCCTAGATCTTTCCTATGATTTCTTTTTAAATCGAAGCAGCTTCTTTAGAAATAATTTTTAAATAGTAGCGTAGCGTTCTACTTTCCATCTATTTAGAATTTCAAAACGAAAAAGCGGAATCTATTAACTTCGCAGACTTAGTTCGTATAATATTGTACCAAACCCAGGGATTCGACATTTCAAAACTTTGAAAGGATATTACGGGATTTTGTTAGTGGGAGATGTAAAAGAGCTGAAAAAATTTCAGGTGTTGAGTTTGTTTCCTTCGATGTCTAAGCGGGAGGTCGGAATAAGAAAGACATTTTTAGATACCTTAAAGTATTCCGAAGCCAATCTTAAAACTTCCCGCGTCATCACAGACCGAACACTGCTTATTTTACCCATAATTCATTTCTCGGAGTTAATATAAGTAAAGCCCGTTTCGATTACGTGGCTCAAAACGCAACTACTTGGCAATTGAATTTTAAACAATTTATACAGAGCTAATATATTTGTAAACACACATTTTAGGAGAAATTGTATTTTTTATTATTACTGTATTATTTGACGATGAATAGAGGTTATGTTTGGCATTCATCGCCTGCGTGGGTGTGTTTCAAGAGTTCAATGGGAAGAACTCTCTTAGAAATGCAAAATAGGTTTTGTTTTCCTTCATCTCAAGCAGCGCCACTTTTTTAGCTGTTTTTTTTTTTCCTAAAAAAAAAAAAATTGATGCGAGATGAGCTGGGAATTTGAACCGATGAAGATTATGAGGGGTTAAATACAGAGAGCAAGAAGGGGGTAATCGCCGTTGGAGGTTTCACATTTCTGCCACATGTGTGCGGATGTGTACATGTTCCTTACTTTTTTCGTTGCAAGTATAATTCACCCAATTGTCACAACTTTAAAAATAAAATACTTGCCCATATATGACAAGGACAACATGGCAACAACGCATGCGCCGTACCCTCATCTTCAAAACTCGAACCTTATTCAAAAATAACTTTAAAAGTGAATACTAATAAAAATCGAGGAAGAAAAAAAGAAAAGTTTGATTTTACCAACACAACTACAAGAAAAGCCAATTGAATTACAACAACAACTGCAATAATAATAGTAAAAACTTGAAAGAAATAAAAATAGAAAACACGAATTGGTATTCGTCATGTGACTCGGTTGTTAAGAATATTTCAAGGTAAAAAATCAAGTGATTTTTCAAGTTCTTTTTTTCTATCTTGACGGGAACGATAACGAGCTAAGCCTAGCTTAACAGGAAGGAAGTTGTAAGCCATTCGCTTGAATATCAAAAGTTGAAAAAGAAAAAAAAATATACACGAATAGCCAATCACGCGTCACAATTGGAAGGTGGGAGAATAAATTTTCAATTTTGATTTTTTTTTAAAAGAAAAAGCTTCGACTTGTTGATAAAAAAAATACGAACTTAGATGAAAAACTTGAATCGACAGCAAATAAAATTCTGCAATCAATAAAACCAATCAGAAACTTGTAAACAAGTTCGCAGAAGGAATAACATTTTTAATTAACCCAGCGATCAATTCCAACTACTAATAAATAAACATAGTTTATTGATTTTATTTATAGACATTTAAAATTAAATAAACAATTTTCTATTCAATATCAAGAATTATTATTCCTAATCATTTAAGGACAATAATTGCAGCTAAACCCCATCTTATTCTTATTTTAATCCTCATTTTACACTAATCTTTGAACTAGTGATCGTTAAACCAAGCCACTAACATAACATTATCTAATGCTGTTATCAAAAAAAAAATTACAATAAAAATCAAAATAAAATGATTTCATTAAAACTGGCTCAAGTTTTGATCTCGCTCTAGAAACAAATTCAATTAAATCTAACTTGGTAAAATTTACTTTAAGACAGATTATTAAAGCTTTTTTACAGCCTTCCACATTAAATAAATTTTTAAAATCAAAATAAAAGAAAAATTTGAATAATTATCATATTTATTTTTCACAATTACATGACTTTTGCTATTGAACAAATTTTAGCCATGTAACCTATAGTATGAATGAAAGGAACAAGAGTCAAATATGACAACAAATAGTGATTTTTTTGACGCAAGCGTTCAACTTCGAAGCAAAAAATCGGTCAGGAGAGCAACAAAAATTATTATTAGAAAATACAATAAAACAATTTTTCATATTATATCAAAAACGTATTACTACTGTGTTTGCAAATCTACATTGCTCCACATGAGCAGTTGAGTGTAATAATAGATCGCCTACTGATCTTATTAAACAAATAACAATCTTCAACTTAACATTCCAATCAGATGACTAAAGAAAAAAAGAGGGAGAAAAAAATCCCAATCATTTCAGTAACTACCATCATCGCATCAAAGAACCAAAGAAATTAAATGTACGCGAAGCACGAAAATAATGAAAGTGAAATAAATATAAATGGGAACGACGATTACCGTTGGAATAACATAAGCGAGTACGTTAAAATGATTAAGAGATATCACCTTCAACAACCTGCGCCCTGCACTTACTAAAAAAAGAATTCAATGGAATAAAAAAACGGAAAAAATAATAATAAAAAAAATAAAAAAAATTTCAAAGATTGAACCGATTGAAGAGAAAGCTACAAGAACGATTTAGGTCAGATTAAGTACACTTAACTTATTTCAGAATTAAAGTGTTAATCATCTTTTGCTCTACCAAAAAAATAAATAGAAACTAATTAACGAGACAAAAAAAAAAACGTAGATGTTGAGAGCATTAAATTTTAATTAAAAGATTTAATTTAATAGGCGTTGTCACTTGTCTGTAGTCATTTTAATTACTACTTTAAAAATTAATTCCAATAAGCTAAGCAAGGATTTATATCAAAGTTTAATTTTCTTCATTGTTTAAACTCTCTTGGCAACATTACCCTCAAGATTTCAATAATAATTTAGTAGAGATTTCTTA
>JAQGAY010002651.1:0-10004 GCA_034698085.1 Polydesmus angustus
GTAGATGAAAATAAAGTAGATTGCGATCTTCCGTTTCGATACTTTAATCCGGTTTAATGTTTTTGTTTATTTTTTTTCTTCCTTCAGACGTGTTACATATTCAATATGCATTATTATTATAATTATTTTTGAACAGTTTATGATTGTAAACGCTAGCAAGCGTAACGTTTAATACTGTATGTAGATTAAATGTAATGCGTGTCAAGGATTTCGCAGTGATGCGTTCGGATGGAGGTAACCCCCGGTTGACATTCGCATGGAAATGATGGAGAGAAGACCTACAGTAGTCATTTATTTGTATTGTCAAAACTATATTGTGTACTCAACTGTGCCCTATTTTATTACAAAATACTTTGCCATATGTACTTATTATTGCTACTATATTTTAAGCGTTGCATTTTTTTTTCTCATATTAACACTTGTTTGGGATGCAGGTGGCTTTTTCAGGTCGCTTAACTAATTTTCCACATTTGAAATGATGCGAACGTAGTTGTGTCTTTTAAATGAATGCGTTTTTGCGGATGTTAGGAGACTTTATAAATTTTACGGTTTTTTATTTGAGCTTGGAATTTATAGAAAAAGTAAATTTGGAGTCGAGTCGAAAATTGTAAGTTTTTTCTTAGGAAATTCTTTATAATGTAGTAACATAGCATTTTAATGCATAATAATTTCTCAGTTGGTTTATTTGGTTTTTGACAAGTTAAGCAATACATTATTATTTACTACATAAGCAAAATATTTCATTTTTGAAAATATAGTGTATTTCGTGGCTTTGTAATTATGTTGTAAATTTGAACAGGTGGTGGAATTTATTTTTTTTCTACAGTATTTCCATTTGACAACAAGATACATTGCGGTAATGTCATAGTCATCAGCCTGTTTTTGTTAATTTCACAATTATTTAATTTTTTTTTTACAAAGAAAGAGTGTTTTTTTAAAAAACAAAATATTATATTTAGATACGTGATTCGTTTGGTATTTTTTTATTAACATTGAATCGAGTTTAAGGTCGATGCTCTTCTCAAACGCACAACCTTTACACAATAAGAATTAGAAATGGGACTTGGTGAATATTATTATTTTTATGGTCGCATAAAGTAACTGACATAAACTAAGCCAATTTATTTTTACAACATCTGCGAGGTGCATTTTTTTTGAAGAGTTGCTAGAAATAGTAACTCAACTTCTACTTGGCGCCAAATTTTATCACATGTTTCTTCTACTTTCACTCTTTCTTTACTAACATTGAACTCCTGGTTACTTCGATTGGAATTGACTACTGTTCAAATTTGCTACATCCGGGTCAAACTTTGTGTTTGTTAAAATTACTTATTCCAGCATTTTTAATTTTTTATATATAAATAAAAATGAATGACTCTTTTAGAAAATATTTTATTAATTTATGGTTGTTTTATTTTTTTATTACAGATTTTTTTTAGAAGTCTTATGTACTATATGTTTTTAATCAACTGACAATGTCTGGAAAAGAGAAGAAAATTGGACTCGTACGTCATTTATTTTTATTGAAGTTTTCAAACTCTGTACTAAGTTTAAAATTTATTTCCAGTTGGATAAATTGGGATTGGGGAAGCGGGAAAAGGAACGACCACAAAGTCAGATATTTCCTCCCCGAAGCAATCCAAATTCTATCCCAGATTTAACAGATCAAGCTGATGACATGGGTGGTTTTTCATTTAACACTTCGGCTTTCGATATTCCCGATAGTAAAGTCGACGAATTATTTGAAAAGATGTTGGCAAGTATTTCAAATTGTTTTCCATTTTTATAGAAGCTTTAATTACTCGGTAAGTTTAATTATTATATTTTTGTTGTTGCAGGATGACATGAATTTGACGGAAGAAAAGAAAGAGCCCTTAAGAAAAAGAGATATGCAGGGAAAGAAAACTTTATTGAGTTTGCATAGAAAAGGAGCCGGTCAAGTACATAATTATTTAATACATATCTTCACTTTTATAGACGAATTTAATTTTTCTTTATTTTAGACCGGAAGCAAACTTGTTACGGCTACTGACTACATTCAAGCACTGAGTGATCATCAGCTTTCTGTAGAAAAATTACCTAATTTGTTGGTAACATTAAGAATAGCATTAACAAATAAACCTGTGAGGTAATAATTATAACTATAAAGCTTTTATATTTTAAAATACTAAATCGGTTGTTTTTTGTTGAAAATGGTAGTTGGGCTACGGAATTTGGAGAAAAAGGATTGAATCATTTATTACTCATTTTGGATAGATTTTATTATAAAAAGTACGCTGAAATTATTTAATTTTGTTATAATAAATTCATTTTGATAATAATTTTCAGAGATTTAAAGGAAATATATGAACGAATTCAACACGAATGTATAAAATGTTTAAGCGCATTCATGAATAATAAGGTAGAAATAATTTTGAACCTTTTTATTAAACTTTTGCTAACTGTTTGTTTAATTTTGGAACAGGCCGGACTTAAACAAGTTTGCGCGAATAAAAAAGTTATTCAGTCACTATGCAAATCTCTGGACTATCATGCTCCCGCCATCATGATGGATGCGGTAAAGATGTTGGCGGTAGTTTGTTTAGTGCCTCCAGATGGGTATGGCGACATTTAACGATAATTTATTTATTAATTTTGGTAATATGATATTTTTTTTTAGATATGAACGCGTTTTGGAAGGTATTACTGATGTATGTGCCGATAATGACGGCAGTGAGCGTTTTAAGCCAATTATTAATGGCTTAACTATCCATAATAATCCAGCTCTGACAGTACGATTTTATACTTTTTGTTGGTTTTTAAGGGTAATTTAATATTTTGGTTTTTAGAGTGCTTGTCTGCAATTTATCAACGCTTTAGTCAGCACTCCCGACGACTTGGGCTTTCGATTACATTTGCGGAATGAATTTATGAGGGCTGGATTGATAGATTTTTTAGAGAAATTAAGAAAAGTATATTAATTTGAAGGTTGGTCAGCTTACATGCTAATGAACCATATTATTTTAGGGTCCTGAATGTGAAGAATTAAAAGTTCAGCTTCAAGTGTTTCATGCAAAAAAGGAAGAAGATGCCGAGGAATTTTCTGCAAAATATGACCATATTCGTATGGAGATGGAATATCCTTTTCAATTTAGTTTTAGCTTTATTAACGACTACTAATTTTATTTACCTTAACGATTAAATAATGATGTCAGCGATTGCTTTGATCTGCTTAAGAATGTAGTGTTGGAAACCCCATCTGAACCTTATTTTCTTTCAATTTTGCAACATTTGTTGTGTATTAGAGAAGAACCAAATGTCCGGTAAACTTAAAGCCAATTGTATTAATTGAATGAAATGTTTTATTATTTTATGTTTTTTTTATTTAGTGTTGCTTATTATCGGCTTATTGAAGAATGTGTTTCTCAAATAATTCTTCATAGAAGTGGCTGTGATCCAGACTTTAGAAAATCTCGTAAAATACAAATAGATGTGGAACCTCTAATAGGTATAATATTCTTGGGATAATTTTTTTTGTAGAAACGATTATATTGGAAAATCATTTTAGTTCAATTATCTGAAAAAGCAAGAGAAGATAGTGGCAAATCATCTAAAGAATTAAATAAAAAGTTAGATGAAGCCATAACAGCTAAGCAAGAATTTGAAGCTAAAATTTCTCAACTTGAAAGTAAATTACAACAGTATGAAAGTGGTCAACTTCAACCGGTAAAATTTTGTTTTAATATCTTAAAGAATTTGTAAATTAAATTTTTAACTAACTTTTCAGTCCGGTAAGTCTCCAGGAGGTGCACCGCCTCCCCCTACAATGGGTGGTGGTCCCCCTCCTCCGCCTCCTATGCCTGGAATGGGCGGTGGTCCGCCTCCTCCTCCTCCAATGCCGGGAATGGGTGGTGGTCCGCCACCTCCTCCTCCTATGCCTGGAATGGGTCCACCCCCACCGCCTCCAATGCCGGGTATGGGTGGGCCTCCACCACCTCCCATGCCCGGAGGTATGGGGGGTCCGCCTCCACCGCCTAATATGCCTGTTGGACCTCCTCCGTTACCTTATGGTTTAAAGATGAAAAAGAAATACAAGCCGGAAGCGCCAATGAAAAAAGCTGCATGGACTAAGGTCTGGAAACTGAATTAACTGTAGCTGGTTATTTTTTTGGAAGTTCTATAATTTATCTATTTTTAAAATTAGGTGGACCCTCAAAAATTGTCAAAGGATGCTTTTTGGGTTCATGTTAAAGAAGAAACTTTACCTTCTGATGATATATTCAAGGAGTTGGCTACTAAGTTTTCTACTAAACCGGCTGGTAATTGCTGTGACTATTAACTTTTAGAAGTTATGCGTTTATGTCAATTTTTTTTATCATTTAGGAAAAATTATTTCTGAAGGTACTGCTCCGGTTGAAAAGAAGGCGGGTAAAAAACTAAAAGAGTTAAAAGTACTAGATATGAAATCTGCTCAAAATTTGGGTATTGAAAATTGTGTTTACTGGTTATTTTGACTTGAAACTATATAACGTATACATTAGCTATTATGTTGGGCTCATTAAAATTATCAACGGAAGATATCCAACGAGGTATAATGCGTTGTGATGAGAAATGCATTACTGTTGTAGCTGTCGAACAGCTAATAGATTTATTTCCTCCACCTGATGTAATTAAACAACTTGAAAACTTTAGAGACAAAATGCCAGATTTGGCAGAATCGGAGCAATTTATTTTGAAGGTGCAAATCTTTTTTTATTAGCAATTCAATATTTAATAACATTATATTATTTTGTTTTAGTTGTCGAATATTAAACGTCTAATTCCAAGATTAAAGTCATTGAAATTCAAGTTTAGATTTTCCGAAATGATTCAAGATACGAAACCGGTAATTTTGGCAATTACATGCACTTTTAAGTACTTCGAAGGACTAATTGGTTTTTTTATTTTTAGGATATTGTAGCAGCAACTGAAGCTTGCGATGAAATACGTAATAGTAAAAAATTTGCTAAAGTTTTAGAAGTTATTCTTTTGGTTGGAAATTATATGAATGCTGGCTCAAATAACGCCCAATCATTTGGATTTGATATAAATTTTTTAACCAAAGTATGTTTTACTTTTTTAACTAAAGGCCCATTTGCAATTTCTAATTTTTATTTTCTTTCAGCTTTCGGGAACAAAAGCAAACGACAATAAAACAACATTATTACAGTTCGTAGCTTTAGTAATTGAAAATCAATTTCCAGACGTTGCTAACTTTAATGAGGAACTAATTCATAGTGATAAGGCAGCGAGAGGTATACTATTGAACTACTTTTAAAGAAGTTGAATGCTTACCGATACGTCTTATTTTTGTAAAGCTTCCATTGAGCAAATTCAAAAATTAGTGAGGGAAATAAAAAAATCGGTTGAGCAATTGGAAGTAGATTTAAAGACTCATACTTCTCCACAAAGCGAAGATGATAAATTTATGGAAATAATGAGCGTATCCTTTAAAATTCTGTTTTAATATATGATAATTTTGAATGAGTTGAAGTTATTTTCTTCAATTTTTCATTTAGAGTTTTGCTGCTGAAGCCAGAGAGCAATACGAACTTCTAGAAAAAATGTATAAAAAAATGGAATCTAGTTTTAAAAAATTAGGAGAATATTTTGCGTTTGATCCAGATAAATACGGACTCGATGGATTTTTTACTGATATCACAACATTTAAAAATTGTTTTCGAGTAAATTTTATAATAATTATTTAGATATTACAATGTATATTATTTAATAATTTAATTGCTGTGTAGGATGCAATACGTGATAATCAAAAAGCAAAGGAGACTGAAGAAAAAATTAAAAGAGCGAAAGAATCTAGAGAAAAAGCGGAACGAGAGAAACAGAAAAGGCTAGAATCCAAAAATGCATTAATAAACATGGACGGAGGTAAATTGATGTTTACAATACTTTTTCTTTCTGTTTTTAATATTTCTTTCTTTTAAGACGATAACCAAGTTGGAGTGATGGACAATTTGTTAGATGCCTTAAATACAGGAAAAGCGTTTGGGTGTTTAGATCAACCTAGAAAACGTGTACCACGAGCTACAGGAGGTTAGTTAAATAAGGGCTTTTTTATTTGTTTACAACGTTATTATAGTATTGCTATTTAAAACAATTTTAATTGTAAACTAATTAAGCAGCTGATGTCTTTTTTGACATTTGGTAAGATTGACATTAGATATTGTTAATAACGAAAAACTTTAATTTGATTTTTTCTTTAATCATGGAAATTTAATATTGTTTCTAATAGCCGCTCGGCAAGCTCAATTGAATCGCAGCCGTTCTCGAAGCGGTTTGAATGTATCACTTTCTCCCGTCTCTATTGACTTTTCAAATGGAAATGCGGTGTCTGCTAAAGAGGAACTTTTAGAAGACGCCCCAGCCAAACCTCGTAGGATTCGCAAAGGTGTAGTTGATGAACGTGAAAGGCATACAGGTGTATTCAGGGGCACTTCTGACGAATTGCTTCAGAGGTTAAATGCGTCGTAATATTATTTTAGAAAGATGTACATAATTTCAATAGATATATTAAGGGTGATTGGGGACAAATGCGTTTAAAAATGAAAATGTGTAAATTTAAAATTTCAACAATTTAAAAAATATGTACAGTATGGATTTGTGCAGGATTTGTATGACAATTGAAACTTTCAAAAATCATGACGCTTCCATTTTTTACTGACGAAAACAGTTGTGAAAACGGTGCTGTAATTTTGTAATGGCCAGTTACTGATACGAAATAATCAGTCGTGATTTTAAAATTTTGAGTGCCTTTGGTCTTTTGAGCCGAAGTACAGTTGATGACCGACTCCTTAGTGCCAATTTACGCTTTACTCGGAATCTTGAGGCTCTTTTTTTATATGAACTGTAGATGTATACATTTATTTGCGTGTAATTAGCATATTTTGATAATTAAATCTTATATTTATAAATTTAATATCGAATAAATATTATAATTGCAATAATTTCGGAGGGTACAAAGCAATTCCGCCAAAATCTCAAAATTAATTTTATAATGTTTTTGTTGTGTTTAATATAATTATACGTATATGTTTCGTTAATCGATGATTGATTTTTCATTTAAATGTTAAAAGAAAAATAATGAATTTGTAAACCAACTTTTGCATTCCGAATTTGACATTTTATTGCATTTTAAATTATAAATTTAAAGTTTGAAAACTTAATTTAACGATAATAATTTATAAAATAATCTTTTCTTTTATTCTTTACTGATATTTTATCATTTTATGGAATTATAGTTAGAAATTATCTACAGTATCAGCATACCTGTGAGTGTGAGGATATTTTATAATCGCTTAATCCAAGGCTTAATCCAGTTGCAAATTCGAAATTAATTTGCTTACGCAACTTGTAGTTGTGCAAAGGTGGGTGATAATGGCATGCCATAGCAGCTGATCATCAAAATGTATTATTTTGATAACGGCTTTCCATAATTCATTTCAGTCGGTTGCATGTTCGGTGAAATGTGGAAGTTCGTCGGATGGAAAATGTAAAAGTTTATTCGTCAACTTCCTCAAAATAAATAGTGGTTGTTTCTAACGGATTTTTAAAGCTGTAATAACACAGTAATTATAAACAAAATTTGCTAGCATTAAGTAACCGAAGTAGCCTACTAAATGAAGAGCCGCGGTGTATCGAACGTAAAATTTGTTCCCGCTGATGATGTGATTTACACGCCGTGCGCCAACAGAATCTCCCTTCTTCTATTTGAATTATAAAAAAGAACGCGCTGTGATTTTCATTTGTGCTCTCTACTTCTTTATAATGTATGTGAGGAATCTGTTTGTAATTTATATGCTAGGAAGTTTGACGGCAGTTTGTCGAAGTAGTCTTCTTCTGCACGTCGTGGGAAACTCTATTCACGTTCCAACCGTACCTCTACCTTTATCCTCGTCTGCTCACGTCTCACCTGATTCTCTCGAAGGTACAGTCATTTCATTTAATTTGATTTTAAATAAAAATATTATTATGCTACGACTAATTTGAACGCTGATATTAATATTTTTGTTCTGAGTGTTGATAGCTATAACCTTATATAATTATATTTATGATGAAATGACAGACAGTAGTAACCGCGTATTTTATTGGAATTACCAGAATTTTCATGATGAAAAAAGATTAAAAATAGATACGTAGGTTTTGAAGAGAACAAACATAAAATTATATACGGTAGGATATATTTCAAGTGAAGTTTTTAACATTCAATTCTTTACAATATTATTATTAAAACGGTTTTGGGATTTTGAATGCCACCGTTTATAATGGTAGTTTTGATGTGTGTAAGGTGTTTTACTCATTCATTTTTAAAAATCAAAATCTGTTACAGCGCACATCTAAAAAAGGGGTAGACAAGTAAAATAATAATAATAAAATTACGTGGTTTAATCTAAAGACGTTTTCAAAAGTTTAGTTTTGATAATGTTTTATTTTTATTTGCGCCGGTATAATAATGCCGTGAATTTGACGTTTCATGCGAAGCAGGAACCATCAATTTTATTTAACAAATCAAATTTGTAATCAAAAATAATATACAATACAAGATGACAAAATAATGCATTTACTGCACAAAAAAAAAAAAAGCTTTTGACGGTCGTTGCGTAAGAATTTTTTATTTTATTGTATTCTTTCTCATTCAATTTTTCATTCATTTATTGCAAACTTTTATCATAATTATTATCAAGATTAGCAATTATTCTTATATAGGTACGGTATTTGGATTGTGATGATTTAAGGAGACTTGCGTTGAAGTTAATTATTACGGAATTCTCAATACTTTAGTGTTTTACAATAATTCTGGAGTTAATCATCGAATAGATTATTCTACCCCCATTTTTTGTCGAACACGTTTTGCAACAAGGTGATGGTTAGCTGATATGACAATTTTTATAGTAACAGATGTTTCTCTCATCTCAATTGTCATTTTAGCTGTTAAAAAGTTGTTCATGCTTTTTGGTCATTGATTGATTTTTCAAGGAAAGTAGATTTTGTTTTTGTGATTGAGGGCGAGGATAATTGGAAAAGAAAAAGTTGAATTCGTACGTGTTTGGTTTTGATATGCATACTTTTTATGATAAAAACTTTATTTACACGTAGAGCAGCGTTCCGATTGTTTAAACCGATGTGAAGCGTGCGTGTTAAGAGCAAAGAGCAACGCGTACTTGACACCACACTTAGCACCAACAAAATCAACTACAGTATTGCATTTTTAATTTATTTTTTATTGCTAACAATTATTTATAATTGTTACGGTAGCTATTTCCGAAGCAAACTACTGATTTAAGCGTTTTTTTTTTGTAAAAAAAAAAAAAATACAAACCGTTGAAAATTTAAATTTGCGTTCGGCATTTTAAAAAATATAACTTGCTGATGAAGCAAAACTATGTTTCATTTCATTGGAAAAGATAATTATTGGCACACAATTTCCTTCTTAATTGTGATTTATTATCTCAGTACAGTAGTGCTAATGTTAATCTTAGCTAGCCCACACTGGCTTATTCTGTACAGTAGTTGATATGTATAATAATTTTTTAATTGGGCGTGCATGTCAAGTGCACCAAGGAGTTATTAAGAAATGAATAATGATTATCAGTGGTGTATTATACAGGGTACAAGTATTTAGAAACACTCTTTTATATTGGATTGTTTTTGCTGTCCCGTCTTGACCGACCTAACTCAGGTGTATAGGAGCAGAAGGGAATACAAAGAGCCTCGAGAGGCCAGAATGTCACCCCTGTATGACATTGTTCGTGCACCTAGAAGTAGTTGGGAGTACATGTACTGGTAGGAGTCAACCATCCAACTACCGGTACTTGTCAGGTCCATCGTTGTTAAGAGAACTGCTGTTCCGAGGAATGCTTTAGGATTTTGCCGGTGCTCTAGAGCGCACGTTTGCTATTTTTTTAAAAAAATAGTTTTATTTTGATTGGAATCTCATTGAACTATATCTGCTTTTCGGATATAATTAAATA
>JAQGAY010002652.1:0-10003 GCA_034698085.1 Polydesmus angustus
GTTAAACTTGGCAGTTAAAATTAAAAATTAAAATTTAAAACTGGCAGCTAAAACTTAAGTTGAAAATTTAAGCCTAAAACTATGAGATAAATCGTGAAAGTAAAACTTGAAACGGATAATTCAAGAGTAATATTTCAAACTGGGACGTAAAGCTTAAATTTAGAACTTAAAACTGGCAGTTAAAAACAGTGTTATTAAACTTAAGTTAGGTAAATTTTATAGGGAGTGCCTTCAACTATAATGTTGTTAATAATAGGGTGGTCTCACGGATACCTTCTTCCTTTTTAAAATAATGTGCATAACTGTTAGTTAGATTCTAAAATTGGCAGTAAAAACTTAAATTGGCAGTTAATATGATTACGCAGCTCTAGCAGATAAAAAAAGCTAGTTCTTAAATATAGCAATTAGAATTAGCTAAAAATTGAGAGCTTAGAAAATATCAATTAAACAGCTATTAAAATTGAGCCATAATAAAAATATAACTGATTAAAGTTATTAATTAAGAATAATATTGAAAAAAAAAAAAAAAGCAAGCCTTAAAACTAAAAATTATTATTCGCCGTTACACGTATTTTAATTATCAAGTAAAGCCCTAAACTTTGATGAGAAATCGAGTCAAAAGTGGCACAATCTTCCTCGAAAATGCTGGATCCGCTTTTGTCCGCCTCGGTTACCTTGTACACCGGCACTGTAACAGTTTTAAGGCTTTGATGGCGTCATCGAGTATGGTGGTGCTCGGTAATCTCTATCTTATTTTATTTTTTTTATCTTTCCCTTACTTCTCATATTCGACTTTTAAGAATGATAGTTTAAAAAGCGTTGACTGTGTTGAGACCACCTTGAACCGAGAAACAAGCAAAAACATTCCTGACACAGCAAGTAACATCTTTACCGGGTACCCCTGTTCATTTCAAATCTTAAAAAACCACCACCACCCTCGCTAACGTCCCTCTATCCCATAACTACATTTTTTTATACTCTCATCTCCTATATATACACTATTAAGCTAACACCCAGCAGTTATTTATTTTCTGTTTTGTCACTGTCCATTTATTTTTTATTTTTTTTTGTTCTTTCTTTCTTTCTTTTTCATTCTCCTCCCTTTAACAAACACATTGTTTATCTAACACTTTAAAGCTAAAACTAATCAACTGCCACACTGATAACATTTAAAATTTGCTCGCTGCATTGCTTTTTTTATATACATGGTGTACCCAAAAAAATGAACACATTTTTAATTAGTTCACTAATCCGTTTATAATAATGATAAATAAATATAATTATTTCAATGACACATAGAAAAACTTCACGTTATTGACTTTTTTAGTTTTTAATACTTCTATTATGTGTTCAAAATAGTTTCTTTCGACCTCAATACGCATTGCTGACCACTTACTATGCGCGGCATCAATTTCAGCGGCATCGAATTTATCCCATTACTTGCATAAGTCACTGGGACATCAATTCTAACTGTTACAGCTTATAAATATCAAAAATAGATATTATAATACAGATTAAAATAGTTTTTGTTTCAATAACAATGGTTATTTGTTTCTCATTTTAAAATAAAACTTTGTATTTTTTTTTTCGTTTGGGGTGTTTTTTTCGGTATACCGTGTACTGTATAAATGATTAATGCATTGTTCTAAAAATTGGAGTACAAAAATTCAACGGAACATAATAATTATACTTAGAAAACATTGAAACGAATTTCGCTCAATTATTTTTAAAATTAGAATTCTAATTAGGTGATGTTAATATAGGATTTAAAAATTTTTCCCCAATCATTATAATTGAATAAATTTGAATTGAAATAGTTTTATTATAAAATGAACTAAATATTTCAAAATTTATGCTATAATTATGAATCAATTTTTTTAAATCAAAAATACAAATTAAAAATTTAAATTATACGGGTATCTAATATTTTAATAAAGAAAAATCAAAAGTACCATTATATTAAAATAAGTTAAATAAATGCTGCTTAAAAATTTCAATTACTGTACCGTATAAATTTAATTTAATTATTTGCTTTAATTATAATGCATGGCCTTCTTATTATATATACAGTATTTTGTTAAATTTGCAATCATTTTTTTTTTTTATGAAATTGAAAAATTAATTTATCAATAATAATTATTATAGTTTGGATGTTATTTCGAACGATAGACTGTTATTTGAACGAGATTTTTGTAAACCAGAACTAGGTATTAAGCTCAAGGAATAAAATTGAAATTGATGAGTTTTACCTTTTATTCGGCAACTTTCAAGTTCTATGGTAAGGAATGGGCTTTTTTGCATGGAATCGCTTATGAGCAAACAGCTCCACCTAAACATTATTCGACTACCCTACTTTTTTTTGTCTTTCTCTATCTCTCTTTCGCTCTCTCTTTTCTTCTTCCTTCGACTTCATCTAAAAACCCATTTGACCTGCAGAGGTCAAGGAAAATATTCGAATCTCTCAAACATGCTTTGCTTTAACATTTAATAAGGATTGAATATTTCTTTCCTTCTTAATGTAATTGCGATCAATGATGTATCAATTTGAAGTTTATAACAATAAGAAGACGAAAGGTCAAGGTTTAGGTGTACAATGGGTGGTATGGGGTGAGCCCGGGAGGGGGTGGGTCTCTTTTCGGTTAGTTTTCGAGCTCCTCATATCGAATAAATTTCGCAATGTCTTCTTATGAGCTTTTGATTTATACAGTTGAGTCAACGACTTTCAATTTTCATCTTTTTCTGACTTAGAACAGGGCCGGACTTGCAATGGCAAATCATACACTAACCTTGTTCGTTATAACTTCGTAGTACTTGTGGAATGAATGGAAAATGTACAGTATCAGCTGTAGAATGATTTTAATTTGGGATGAGAAATTAAAACGTTCAAAATTAAAAAAAAAAAAAATGTTAGTAAAAACCTCTCAAAATTCAACTTAAAAACACAACAAAATAACTTTTAAAAACTTCAAAATTTTTTTTAAATTGAAATCAAAACATACTGCATCAAAAAATCTAATACAACAGAGCTTGGTTTTTCGGGAATTTATATATTATGAATTCCCTTTTATATATATTTTTTTAAACTCTGTTATTGCGTCAAGAAACTGTGCGAAATATAGTTACCAGAAAATTGTAAAAGTTTGCTTAAAAATTATGCTAAATTAAACTGCAATGGCAAAAGGTTAAAATTGTTTATGCTTTATAGTTTTAAAAATGTATACGAGCGTACTAGTACAGTATTAAGATTGTTTAGGGTCCAGAAATACTAAAATCCAGTCCTGGTTTATCTCTAGTAAATGTTTTTAGCTCTTGGACAGGTTTCCCTTATCTTTGTTTTTTTAGGTCACCTAACAATGTTTCATTGTGAAGGAAAAAAAATTTGAGTGGAATTTATTTTAAATACGAAATATAATTAAGTTGAAGGAAACAAAATTATTTGCAATTTTCAAGAAAAACATGCTTATTTATTAACTAAAAATCTTGTTTTTTTCCGCTATTACCAAGTGGGAGGTTTGAGATTAACGAAGATATATTACAGGGAGGGTCCTTCCCTTATAATGTATAAAAAATATAATACCGGTACATGAAACTCAGTACATGTACCGTGTATTATTTAGCAAATTTAACATTACAAAATGCAAAAAGTGATAAAATGATTGACAACAACATTTTTGTTGATAAAGTCCTTTTACTGGTACTAGTAAAACTTCACCATGTTAAAAAATGCATTAAGTAAACTAATATAGAGTAAACTAATCTAAAAGTTGGCAAACATGACTCGAAATAAAAATGAAAAAAATATTTTATATACCGTATGATACCATACTTTTACTGTCAATTTTAACCATACTTCAAGATTTATAGTAGTTAAAAGCTTTATTTTAAAAACTACTTTTAAACTTATTTAATCTACTAATTTGACACGTATGCTGCTAATTACTAGCGTGACATTTAAGCCACTAATTTGATTTTTAGACTTCTAACTTGACATTTAGGCGGTACTAATTTGATATACAAGTTGCTAGTTATATACCGGCATTTAAATTATTAATTTTACATGTACCAAACAGTAGTTTCCTAATTTAATATTTAAGTTACTAATTAAATTATAAATTTAAATTACTAATTTATAATTTTATATTTAAGTGGCTATTTTTATTTTTTACTTACTTTTTTTATTGTTAATTGTATGTATGTGCTGGCTATTAGTTTTATGGTACCCGTACTACCCGGGTACAGTGTACAAGTACTGTAGCCTACTTGTTTTAGGTAGGTGTAGTAGTTTTGTGTAAGCATCTAATTTTACCTGTTCCATCTTTGGTAAAGATGGAACAGCTGAGAAGATAAAGAGCTTGAAAACGTTAAAATGCCACTCTTTCTTATTCTTACATTATGCTTTTCTACCCAGAAGTACAGTAATTGGAATAGTAGTCAACTGCTGGCCACCGTAATCGGAACCTATAATGAATAATTGTAGCGTTCTTATACTGAAAGAACTAATAATGTGTTTTCAATGCGACAAGAACGAACATGTATAAAATGGAGTTCCATTACTGTATTTGGACAATTGGAAAACCAAATCGAGTAATGAGTACGGTACTGAAGCTAACGAATTGGCGCCAGAAAAAGATAAGGTAATGTTTTTGCACGCATTGCGCAACTTGGCTAATATTATCTTAATCTGGTGTTGTATGGGGGAAAACCGCGGGAGAGCAAAAAAGAAATCGTCCCTCGCGCCCTCTACGTGTCAAAATGCATGGAATACAGTAACTCTCTCCTCTTCACCGCCTCACATCACTATTATACGCTCAAACTCATAAATATCTGAGTTAGTATTTTCAAATACATGTATGGTATCAGCGAAGAACACATTTAAAAAAAAAAAAATTTTCAATTAGTCATAACCATTCTGCTATATACCGGTACAGTAAAAAAGACATTTCTAGAAATAAAACGCACGTGAATTGATCAAATAACCTTTGAATGTCACGCGCATCATTTTAAACCCAATAAATACGACAGCGCTGTTTCGATGACTCACGAATTCATTTTTATACGGTAATAGAGAGTTATTGTCCAGGCAGAATAATAAAGCTGCCATTAACGAATTATTAAAATAGATGGTAAATTGTAATGCACTGTTTTGATATTTTTTAAACCAATTTTCAGAAAACGAACAAGGAACATAGTAGGCCTATCCCTCGAGTTATAGGCTACTTGGTTGGCATCCAATGATCTAGTTTTAAACTTTTATAACCGTAAATTATTTTCATATTGTAGCCTACTGCTTTCAGGTGAAATATGTGACTAAAAGTAGACTCAACCATTGGATCAGGCACCTGTTGTCGTATTTTAAAGAGTGTCCGGAATATAGAGGATTAATAGAAAAATAAACACTGCATTGATCCGAACTAATTGGGACCGGACTTTGCTCGGATTAGTGAAAAATTCGGATTAACGGGTTTATATCTAAAAATGGTTTATTTTGTGAGATTTAGATATAAAAAAAATTTGTATTCTATTTTTTTCAAATTTTTTTGGTTTTTCCGTTTTTTTCGGGTTTTTTCTTTAATAGCGCTGTTCGGATTATCGAGTTGTTCGGATTGGAGGGGTTCGAATTAGTAGTCGTATATCAGATTCTGAACTTAACATCAAAACTAAGATAAAAATTAATACACTCAAAAAGGTTCCAAAAGGACTAGTTGGGGTGTCGGTTTAGAGAGAAATTAATATATGAATTACAGTATCATATCTAATCTATATTATTGTTATCAATAAAACAATATTAAAATAAAAGTTGTAAGAAAATTGTGGATTTTGTTTTTAATTTGCATTATTTTAAAACTAGTTTATGTATTCAATTTGTGGCTTTCCAGATATTATACTAACATAGCATTAAAAGAGGTGTGTAGGCTTATTTAGTATAATCTTTTTTTGTGGCGACTCGCTTATTTAAAACAAGAATAAAAGTTGCTTAATCTAGATTAATAATTGCGGAGACAAAGAAATGGTACTTACTTTTTTTTTTAAACGAATCTGCGTAATCCTTTTGGAGTGAGAGAATAGACCAAACTTGACCTCCAAAGACGAGTGGAGTGACGTCAGAGCGGCTTGATGAGTTCAAAGAGTTGAAACAGCTGTTGTGACTTTTGAGCGGCTGTAAATTAGAAAAATGAACAATGCAATAATAAACCAGTTGACCTCAGTTTTAGTTAAGTCGCCATCAACAACCCGTCCAGAGTTTGGTAATACGTCGGGGTCACGTGACTAATAAACAAAAAATCAGCTGTCATCTTTTTTGGCGAGCGGAACGAAAAATTAAATACTCGGACGAAATAAATTACTGTATTATTATTATTATATTTTTGAAAACAGGGGAGGGGGGTGTTGTAGATGGCGATGAAAAATGTTGAGTTTGGAAAAATAATACGGAGATTGGCGCAATAAAAAGTGAAAAAGTATCGTCATCGCCGGGGCCCAATCGATTTCGTGTTGTCATAAACATTCGATGTTGTTTTACATTTGAATAAAAATGATTAATCGAAATTTCGAACGCATGCGGCAAATGAAACCAGCTTAAATCAGCAAACATTGGCAGACATAATATTAATAAAAATCAAGGTCAAATAAAAGTCTCAAAGCAAGCAAAAAAAAAAAGATAGAGAGAAGGTTTTGGTAACTCGTTCAAATTTTATTATTTAGTTTTTTAAAATTCTAAATAAAATGTTACGGTAATAAAATGTGGTTAAAATCCATTGAGGAACACGGTATACCGTAATAAAAAAAAAATGCGTAGATATTAATTTAAATATGCAGATTTAAAAGGTTAAAAAATGTGATGTAAACTTTAACATGCAAAATAAATAAAAATTTATTATTTAAATTTGGTAATTGCTTCGACCATTGCATTAAAGCTACTGTAATAAATTTATAAGAGCCGAAAATTGGTTAAATACAGTTTTGTAAAATTGTACTTTAAAAAAAAAACACAATTAAAATATATTAAATCTTAAAAAAAAAAAAGATTTATTGTTATAAGGGAAAACGTACGGTAATTAATAATCGGTGAAAGCATGTAACAATTATTGATTATAAAAGCAGATCAAAACAAAATTTGCAAAGAGGCAGAAAATTGAGTTAGTGTAAGTATATTTACTGTATATTGTTTTTGTGCGTTAAAAAACTATTTTAAATTAATGGATAATCAGAAATGGGTTAATGCGTATCAATCGATATCATTAAAATGTCCTTTAACCTTTGACAATAACAACTTACAGTAAACTATTAGACTTGATTTCAATGAGGCACTGTTATGTTTACGCGAAAACTTCACAACGCCATTCCCATCTCTTTCACTAATAATCCCTCTCCTTCCTCAAAAAATAACAATAATAATGTACTAATAAAATATCTGGTTACGTCATTAATGAAGATATTAAAAGTGGGGAAAAGGAGCGAGGGAAAATTAAGTTTAAATGCAAAAAAAAAAATCAAGGAAATTGAATATTTTCTATAGTGCATATTTTTCTTGAGACAAAAGTGTAAAAAAGTGTCGGTGATTTCTACTTTTTTGAACGCTATAGCTGAGGTTGAGGTATTTTCTTGACGCACAAAAAAAAAAAAAATTACGTTATATCGGAGGTGTCGTAAAAGCAAAGTTTTATAGTAATTTTTAAAAAGAGTTAATTAAATAGATTATTACCTTTCACTCTTATCCAAAATTCCATAAATCTAGCTCTAAAAAAAATTTTGGGCGAAATAATATCGGGATGTACCAAATTTGGTTTTAAATGTGTAAATTGAAAATCAAATTTTAATTCGAACAATTGCATTGACAGTTTTAAATTATTATTTTTTTTTACTTTCCTCTTAGTTTTCTACAATAATAATTATTATTTTTTTTAAAAAAAAAAATTTGTTGCCATTTTACTTTCGTTTTTGTGGCACATTTTAATTTACTACGTGTATTTATTTTAATTATTAATACGAAAAAAAAAAATTAAAAATATAATTTCACACAAGTTCATCTTAAAAACATACGAGACACCCTGTACACACGATTCGAACGTAATTAATTAATAATTACAATATAAAAAAAAATGGAAATTGAAATGATAAAAACGTATTAACATAAGGTGATGCATAAAATTTCACGTAACAATCAAAAGTTTTTTCTTTCTTTTTTATAAGTCTCGCACTCCACTTTTCAATTTGGCTTCATTCATTTATTTATTTTTTTCCCGTGTTCTTCATCTTCCACTTTGAAAAAATATCACAGAGGCGCTAAAAGTCAGCGTCACCAATTTAACGGTTCATTTACAATAATAATTAAAAAAAAATTTCAAAACCGTCAAGCATGTTTTTTTTTTTTTACGTTGATTTGTACAAAAAAACAAAAATATAAACAAAAAATGAAAATGAAAACGAGAAAAAAAAATTTTTTTGGGGGGAAAAAATAAATGCCCTTCATTCAAATTCGTCTTCTTACTCAAATATAATTTTGTTATTAGTTTAATTATTTTTATGTTTTTATTCGATCAATTATTTTCCCCGTATACAATCAACAATGGTATCAGCGCAATTTTCCCCAACAATTTTGAAAGTTAATATCGATGCACATTATTTTCGAAAAAAAAATTTTATTCAGTGCTCGATTTAAAAACGGTTTTTATCGCTCATTTCAACAAATTAAATTCTAAATTTTTTCAAAAACAAAATTTGAACTTTAATTTTTAAAAAAAAAAAACCGGTATATAAAAATCACTTTTTTTTAACAAACAAAAAAAAAAACCAATTCCATTTTAATGGAGTTTAATTTTTTAAAATAAAAAATCCTATTTTATTTTCTTTAAACCCAAGTTTACGTTTTCTAAATCCAATTTTACGTTTTTGTTTTAAAAAAAAAATCCAATTTTACTTTATTTTAAATCTAAATCCAAATCTTTTAAAAATTCCAATATTAACTTTTACAAATCAAATTAATAAAAGAGAAATTGAAACATATTCTTTTTAAAAACCCCAAATTCTATTTTTTAATAAATATTTTTACAATTATTGTATTAATTTATTGAACAATAAAAAAAATTCAAATATAATTTATAAAAACCCGAATTCTATTTTTTTTTGGAATAGATATTTCTACAATATTGATTGTATTAATTTATTGACTCTTCGAAACTCATTTTATTTAGAAACTTCCGACATAATTTCCGGAACAAAATTCGAGCACTGCTTTTCCCCCCTCTATATATTATTAGCTCAACAAAATATCATCATCCGAGTGACGTTTTCATCGGCTAATTACGTCATTCAAAAGACCTGAGAAGCTTTTTTTTCCGCATCACATCCATCAATCACATTAGCGAATATATAGAGAGAAAGATATAGAGAGAGATAGTAAGAGAGACAGAGAGAGAAAATGTGTGAATCACAGCAGCGTAGATTGAATAGGAAGAAGAAGAAAAAAAGTGAATGTAGGTAAGAGAAATATTGTGTGTGAAACGGATATACTGTAGAAATACATAATAATAATATTATTATTATTGAGAAGGGAGAAAAAAAAATTATATCGGATTGAATTAAAATCGGGTTATTTATTTTTTTATTAAGTTCGTTAATAATTTATTGTGCCAGTGGTCATAGCCAATACTGGGTGATGGTAGACATACTAACAAACCTAGTATTTATTTTTATTTGTTCAAGCACTTCATTGGTTTCAGCGATTCTCATGCGGCTCCCGCATGCGCACTGTGTTAGGTCACTTGTGACAGCATTCTGAATTGGACAGCGCAATGCACAAAGCTACCAACCCAACCCTTAAAAATATTTTAATAAATAGAAAAAACTCAAAGTTTAACAGAAAGCTACTAACCAAATGGGAAACCTTAATGTATTGGCAGCTTTCTACAAATCTTAAGTTTTTACGCTACAATACGGTATTTTCTTAAAAATAATAATATTGAACTAATTCTTTTTTGTATTGGTCATTTATTATGGGAACAAT